>NDXB01020450.1:0-12041 GCA_002631895.1 Agapornis roseicollis | reverse complement strand
CAGGGGAGGGCAAGAAGGGGGGTTGAGTGAGTGAACGAGCTGCGTGGTTGGTTGGGTTTAAACGACGACAGGTAGAGGCACATTCCAGAAACTGTGTGGATCTGTAATGGTTTTGTTGGTGTTTTCCCAGATCTGAGTCTGAAGTAACTCAGTAAGATGTCAGGGCTTGTCCTGGGATCAGCNAGGCACATTCCAGAAACTGTGTGGATCTGTAATGGTTTTGTTGGTGTTTTCCCAGATCTGAGTCTGAAGTAACTCAGTAAGATGTCAGGGCTTGTCCTGGGATCAGCAATAGCAGTCAATTTTTCTCCTCCTTAGTAGCTGGTGCAGCTGTGTTTTGACTCAACCTGGGAACAAACCTGATAACAGGGATGTTTTTAGTTACTGCTCAAATGTTTTGTTCTGACCAAGGACTTTGTGAGCCTCATGCTCTGTCGGGGAGGGGGGGAGGCCAGGAGGAAGCAGGGACAGGACACCTGACCCAAGCTAGCCAAAGAAGTATTCCATACCATAGCACAGCATGCCCAGGATGGAACTGGGAGTTACCCAGAAGGGCTAGTGCTCTGGCGGGGTTGGAGGAGTTGGTTGGTCAGCACTTGGTTGGGTTGGGGTGTTGTGAGTTATCTGTCTGTGGTTGGTGAGATGCTGTGTTCTTTTCCCTTGTTATTTCCTTTATCGTTATTATTATTGGTGGTAGCAGCAGTGATTTGTGTTACACCTTAGTTACTGAACTGTTCTTATCTCAACCTGTGAGATCTGCATTCTTTTGATTCTCCTCCCCATCCCTTTGGAAGCAGGGGAGGGCAAGAAAGGGGGGGTTGAGTGAGTGAACAAGCTGCATGGCCGGGTTTAAACCACAACAGGGCTCCTGACCCCTAACCATGGCTAGTGTGAGTCCTTCTATTGAAGAGCTAGTTTAAGATACTTATTCTTTGTTTCTCTGTGTAAAAAGAAATTATAAAAATAGTCACCATCCTGGAACGTTCTGAAACCTGTTTGAAACCAGGACACAAACTGGAATTTCTAGACACAGGAATTGACACTGGACAATATTTTCAGGGGGAAAATTAAAATATAATGATTCTGGAAAAAAAACCCAAAAACCCCAAACCAAAACCTAAATACACTAGAACAGCAGGTAACAGGAATATGAGCAGAGAAAAACCATTGAAAGAAGCATATTAGGTTCTTGCAAGGTGGCCCCTTTGTTTTATATCATCCCAGTGACATCAGGACATTGATCAATAGCGTGTGCAGGACTATTCAGGCCAAGGGGTGAGTTGGAACAGGAGGAGCAGAGAGACAGGACTTGGCCAGCAACCACCTCGTCTGCAGGTTGCTCACAGGGCTGAGGGTTTGGGGTTTGGTTTACACGTGTACGCTCCAAGCCACACTGAATCTCCACACACATCACAGCAAATTGCTTCTTGTTTTATCAGATTAAGCAGCAGGCTAGCTCATGCTGAAATTAGGAGATGAATTCCCCTACAGTCTTCTTCAGGGTTTATGGGTTTGTCATCAAGATTTCATGGCTGCTGTGATGAATTGCCATTAAGACATCACCCTCAAAAGAGCGCTTTCATACCTGAGCAATTTTGAAAATGAAATGAGAATTCAACTGCAGTGAAATCACAGAATCACAGAGTCACGGAATGGTTTGTGTTGGAAAGGACCTTAAAATCATCCAGTTCCAACCCCCTGCCATGGGCAAGCACGCCTCACACTAGACCAGGTTGCTCCAAGCCCCGTCCAACCTGGCCTTGAACACTGCCAGGGATGGAGCATTTTACCACTTCTTTAGTCAACATGTTCCAGGTTGCTGCTAGAAATGACTGCCAGAATATTTCTTACTGTGTCTAGAGATACTTTTTCTTGCTAAGCATTTTAAAGCTTGAATTCCAATTTGTCACAGATACGAAGCTATTACTCTGCACATAATGCAGGTGACATTGCAGCCTTATGCCACGGAGATACATGTATACCTAAACATTACCAGGCCGGAGGCAATGTTACGTTTGAAAATAAGCAGAGGTCTGTATGGGTGAATTTCTTGCAGTCTAGTCCCAGCTTGAATATTTATTCCCCTTTGTGGTTTTGGTCTACTCACCACCTTGTGTTACAACACACTTTCCTCAGCGGTAAACTGAGAATTATGTGACTGATGGATATCTAGGGCAGTATTAGGTAAGGTCTGAAAAGATAATGGTGTTCCCATCAGCATTACTTGTTGCTGTTCATACCACTTTTATAGTTTCACTATAAAAAAAAGCAGCTGGATCATGAAAAAGCTGCAGCTTTTTAATAGCAAGAATGGTGTGAAACATAATTTTAGTCCTGTGAAGGATGGATGAGTTTTTAAGTCTGGACTGTCCAGTACTTGACAAAGTAAAGAAGTAAAGGTAACATCCTGTGGGAGATCATTAGGCTTTATAGGTTCCCAAATGTTGCTTTCAGACTTATTTTAAGCATTTTAATTTCCCTTTGTCACTTTCTTGTTTTATACCTTTTATTGGAGGAGGCAGAAAATAATTCTGACAAGTTTAGAATTATAGAACAGGGCAGAATGGGATTATACTGGCATGGTAATTACTGGCTATTTCAGCTGCAGGAGTTTTCTGTATTTGATGGCTCACCTGGGTAGTCATTAGCAGTAAATGGACAGCGTTGCCACTTTCCCTCTGTTGATGGAGCTATGTGGCACTTCACGCTGAGACATAGTGAGACAGCCTTTTGTTTCTTAAAGCAGTTTGTTAAACTGTATCATCTTTGTGATTACCACGAAATCTCATGTGGAAAAACGTTTCTGCAGTCACAGAAAATTTTGGAAAGTAGTTGTTTTTTATAATATCTATATTCACATCAAACATCAGCAATCACTGGCCATTGTTTTCTTTATCTGATGCACGTTATTCTTGCAGTGATGTGCCACAGGCAAAGAAAAGAAGGAAGTTTATGTACCAGTCGTATGATCTGAGTGCTTGCTAGAAGATAATGAAGTCCAGGAGCAGCTCATAGGATGACAAGAATTTGTTTCCACTGTAATTTGCCAATAGTATACATATATAGGTAAAATCACAGTAGAGTTGGGAATGCTGTAAAACATGCAATAGTTTCTTACTGTGATTCTGCTTTTAGGCACTGGCATGCAAGTGTGTATCTGGGATATTCAGAAATGCTGAGAAAGAGAGTGCATTAATAATATTACTATTACCATATCATTCTTGATGTAATAATAAGAGCTATAAATCTGGGTCAGGTTCCACTGTGCTTGTTGCTGTACATACTCAGGTTTACAGAACAGCAAGAGGTATATTTGCTTGTTAGATACAGAGTTAGATACATCCAATGACTTAATGTTTTTATATTGCTTGTTAATTCAGATTTTCACACTGATTATTTGCTGTTTGAAGAGCATGCTGTGGATGGTTTGAATGTGGTCACTGACTTTTTTCTTAGAAGGGAGGTAAGTGAAACTTTAAAACAAAGAACACAAAGAATGAAACTCATTTTACAGTTTTCCAGGGATACAAACTGAAAAAATAACTAGAAAAATGTCAGTCAAACAAGAGGCCAAAGCCAATTGTGTTTACAATGTTTTGTTACAATGTTCTACAGCTTGACACGTTTAATATATTTGAACTAGGGAAAAGAAAAGATGTGCATGATAATATTATGCATGGAAAGAGGGCTTGTCTTAATTTCAAATAATCACTGACAGGAAAAGGGAGAAAAGAGCAAAGACCGTTCAGGCTTTTACATTTTTTTTCTTTCTTTCTTTCTTTCTTTCTTTCTTTCTTTCTTTCTTTCTTTCTTTCTTTCTTTCTTTCTTTCTTTCTTTCTTTCTTTCTTCCTCTCTTTCTTCCTTCCTTCCTTCCTTCCTTCCTTCCTTCCTTCCTTCCTTCCTTCCTTTCTTTTCTTTCTTTTCTTTCTTTCTTCCTCTCTTCCTCTCTTCCTTCCTTCCTTCCTTCCTTCCTTCCTTCCTTTCTTTCTTTTCTTTCTTTCTTTTCTTTCTTTCTTTCTTCCTCTCTTCCTCTCCTTCCTTCCTTCCTTCCTCTCTTTCTTCCTTCCTTCCTCTCTTTCTTTTCCTTCCTTCCTTCCTTCCTTCCTTCCTTCCTTCCTTCCTTCCTTCCTTCCTTCCTTCCTTTTCTATTAATGTAGTGTTTCTAAACCATAAAGAGAAAAGATGAGAGAGAAAACAGACCATTTCTTTGGCTTTCAAGTGAAATATTCAGTAAGAAAAGCCTGAGACTGTGTGTGCTGTGTCACAATAACTACTATATAGATAGTCTTACTAAATAAAACTCTGTGTCAGGGTGAAGAGATTACCTTGACAACTGATGTTGGGAGATAACCATCACCAGGGTGACAGAAGCAAAGAGAGAAAAAGAGCAACTGCAAGGATAATAAGCTATGTGCATGGAGAGGGATTTTATCTTCCTATGTATAGGAAATGAGGTGGTGCTTTCTCTCCCAAAGCATTTCTCTCTCTTGTCCAAAGGAGCAATCCTGCATTCCCTAGATGTCTTTGCAGCATGTCTTACAGAAACCATTATGATAACACAGTATAGGAAGCAGCCCATTGTGCTGAAAGAGCTTCAGTCACACACACATCAGGCCACTCTGCATGGGGGAGCTGCTCACTGCTACAGTGAATGTCCCCAGCTTCTCACGATTACCTTTGGAAGCAGTACAGCTGCAAAGATCGATATCATTATCTGTTCTGTTACAGGGGACTGACAGTTCTCATCTTCTACTCTGTTGCTGTTGCATTTTCATGGCAGAAACATAACAGCAATTACAGATTTTCACATTCATTTGGGTGGAAGATGAATGGAGGATGAGACAAGGGGAAAGCAACAACAAAACAGGTCATGGCAGTGGCCTGCTATCTGGGTATCAGTAGGGTCAGGAGCACTGCTCTTACCCACCCAGCTTTCCCCTATCAGATTTCTCTTCACTGATAGTCACTGACAGTGGCTGATGCCAAGTTGGGGTACACAGAGCTTTGCTTCCTGGTGTTAAAACTAGGTCTTCAGAGCAGCATCATCTGGTCTCTGCTGATGGGATTCTTTTGTCACCTGACGCGGGACTCTTGTCAGCTGGCAGTAGAGAAGAGAGGGTACTGGTAGGAATTTTAAACTGAAAAACAATTAAATTAATGAATTGAAAGAGGACATCCAAGGAACGGGCCAGATCTTCCCTGCTTTCCAGTCAAAAAATTCCCATTGAGAACTGGTAATTTCACCTCAATAAGGGTCATATATCTTGGGGCAGAGAATAATAAAGATCCAGAGACTCACAGATGCAGACATATAGGTGAAAAGCACACACACTTACTTGTCCAAGAGGAATGGCAGGCTGTACAGGAGGGAAAAAGCATCTCTGTGATGTAGATTTACATTTCTGTCCTGCTAATAAATGGGCCAATGAAACAGCTGACTGCTCACCTATTGCAGCTGTGGGAGTTATTTACTTTTTAATCCTTTCCCTCTTAGCCCTGGCTGGACAGGAGTAAAAATCCGGGGCATTGGGTATTAGAAGAGATGGAGAGAGCACAGGAACTAATTTACAGGGTTTCACTTGACTAGTTTTTTCCATTTGACTCCTATTAGCTTTGATAATGTATCCTTACCATTAATCAGTTAGGGAGAGAAGAAGTGATGCCTCTTTTTTCACATGCATGGGAGGATGCATGTACACCCCAGCAATCCCACTGGAAAAAGGTCAGTACCTTCAAGTGTTGTCTTCAGGACATAAAAGCACCCTGAGCACTGAGGCAGCTGTCAGCAGGTTCAGAAGGTTTTGAAGAAATGCCTGAAATAAATAGTTGACTTAGTGGTACCTTCAGCATGAACTCAATGGAATGAATTGATCCCTGCTGTAATAACATCAGAAGCACTGGGACCAAAGGGTCTGTGGAGACAGCTGATATTGTTAGATGTAAAATTCTTCCAAGTAGTGAGAATCCCAGCACAAACCCACAGCCTCACTAATCTCGTATCTACTGTGGCCCTAACAGCAGCTACTTCTGGAAAGCTTATGTTCTGCCTGTTCCTAGCTGCTCCTGAGGAGAAGAAACAGGCTCTGGGCACAAAAGCCCCTAAAGCCTTCATCTCTTGCCCTATAAAACCCAAATTGTTTCCTCTGATGGCCTTATGCAAGTATCAGAGCTTCATCAGTATGGAGCTTGTATAATGTTTCTGCATGTTATGCCAGTCACTACTCAAGCTTGACAGCTCCTCATTGCTGGATCATTACACAAATGTGTAACAAAAATACCAAAGGTGTTGGTCGATTTCCATGGGATTTGATGCAAATGCACCATCGCTAATGTATTTTAAACTTGCAGTCAGTAAATTGCAGTAGGGTTGGTTTCCATAGCAATGATGTTGACAGCAATGTCATTGAAATTGGAGATTATGTCAGACAAAAAGAACGACATCCATAAGGAGTCAGAATAAAGTCCAGCCAGCCCAGCATCTCCAGCAGTGCCGTAGATATAAGAATATAAGAGCAGGGCAAGGTCAGTGTAATCTATACCAGGGATATGGTAGAAGTATTCAGGAGTTTACAGCTCAGAAACTTTCTGAGTTAGTGATGGCATCTTTGTTTTCAACAGTCCCTGATGGATTTTCTTCCATAAGTTTATTTGATTGCTTCCTAAGCCTGTTTAATGTTCTGCACCAGCTGTTTCTCCACCTGCTGCTTCCCCACGCTTCAGAAACCTTTACCAATGTAAAAGCCAAAACTCAAGGTGAGGTCTCTGCTCTAAGAAGGCCAAATTTAAACTTTTTCTTTTGCTCACAGCTAAAAGATGATACAACCGACTTGCCAGAAATTCTTCTCTCTGGTTATTAATTGAACTGTGAGGGATAAGACCTGAGCTACAGCAGCCCAAATACTCCCCAAAAGCTAAGCTAACTTATGGGAATGCTCAGCACCTGGATTATTCCCAGCAGCTCTAAGCCCTTTGAAGAGAAAAAATAAGGTTTCATTTTGAACTAGACCCTGGCAGTGCATAAATCATCTCCCTTAGTACTGATACCTGTCTGATCCAAACAGATGGCTGCCAAAGATTTGCACCTTCTCTGCTTCGTTCTTGCTGCTCCTTACACATGAACAAAGCCAAAAGGAGGTTACAATATAGAATCTGGGCCCTGCATCTAATTCAGTGTTTGCTTTCCATCACTCACTAGTTATGTTTCATTAACACCCCACGTTTGGTCCTGCCCATTTAGAGAAAGAACTGTCTTTTCAACAACTGTGTTTTAACCAGAGGAAGTCCTGAAGAATCACATGGTTCTTATAAGGTGGGACAAAATATCACAGGAAGACCCTAGATTTAAATAGTTTGTAATGTAGTAAGTGGACAAAAGAGAAAATGAAAAAATACTTAAAACCCTACACTCATCCTTTCTCACCTACCAGGTTAGCCTGTATACAAGGAACCATCTCCTTAAATACTCGCGTGAAGTGCTGAGCTGATACATATACATGAAGAATTTCAGTTTCAGAGGAGAATACTGCAGTGAAACATTTGTGTGACTGCAGCATGTTTCAACAAAAGCCAGTTTATTACTCCAGTGCAATGTTTTGAGAGGGGATCATATGAATAGACAGCTGGATAGAACTTTAGTTTTGCAGTATCTGGAGAGGTGATGTTAGGATGCCAAACTCACATAGGTCTACTCTATTGTTTTCTCTTGTTAGAGTTAACTTCTGTGATCTGAGTGTCAACATTGAGCAGATGCCAAATAAATCATCCATACCTTAGCATCCAGGCTGTATGCCTTCTGTGGGTTTTGGAAGGTTACTGGGAAAACAAGTCAGACTACAAGATTAGCCACACAATTACCATATTAATGCGCTCTTCTCTCTTTAGAGAGAGATGATGGCATGATCAGAGGTAACTGTGATTATTACACAATCCCAGACTGGTTTGGGTTGGAAGGGACCTTAAGGCTCATCCAGTCCCAACCCCCTGCCATGGGTATGGGACACCTTGCACTAGACCAGGTTGCTCCAAGCCCTGACCAACGTGGCCTTGAACACTGCCAGGGATGGGGCAGCCACAGCTTCTCTGAGCAGCCTGTTCCAGTGTCTCAGCACCCTCACAGTAAAGAACTTCTTCCTTATACCTAAGCTGAACTTCTCTGTTTAAGTCTAAACCCATCACTCCTTTTCCTATAATTACAGCCCCTGATGTAGAGTCCCTTTCCACCATCCCTATAGGCTCCCTTCAGATACTGGAAGGCTGCTATGAGGTCTCCACGCAGCCTTCTCTTCTCCAGGCTGAACAGCCCCAACTTTCTCAGCTCCAGTCCCCTGATCATCCTCGTGGCCCTCCTCTGGACTTGCTCCAACAGTTTTTTATGTTGAGGACACCAGAACTGTAGCACTGGCATGGCCAGGATCCCCTCCTTCGACATGCTGGTCACTCTCCTTTTGATGCAGCCCAGCACACATGTGGCTTCTTGGCTCAAGTGCACACTGAAGCAGCTCATGTTGAGTTTTTCATCGACCCCCACGGGGCTGGTCTGAACCAGTTCTCCACCTAACCTGTTGCTGTGCATAGCTTATTCAATGAGCAAGAAATAATTATTGAAAAGTTTCTGCACTAGCCTAGGTATCAGCATTTCCACTGTGACTCTCTGCAGTTAATGGAGCTCTCTGATAGATCAAGCTTCCATTTGCAGTAGAGCGCTGGATGAATAAACATATTTTGACCATGCTGTGCTCAGATGATGTAGTAACAAGGCTAGATAAACACCTGTTACAAAGAAAGGCATTCTCCCTTTTGGCTTCACCACGATCATTCCTTCCGTGTTACTGCAACGACTTCCATGTTGCTGTGAGACTTTTTTATTTATAAAGCCAATTTTTTTATAGCTCTGTCCTCTCAAAGATTCTCAGATTTACTGCAGGTTTCAGAGACCATGGATTGCAGCTGCAGCTTTGCAGGACAAAGGTCATCAGATTAATTTCTCCTGTAGACATCCTGAAAATACAAAGCATTCTGTGAACAGATCAGCTGTTGGGTTTGTTCCATTGGAAAACAAAAGACTTAATCAAATCCATTTTTAAAACAAAAACAAAACATAGAAGCCTCCATGCCACATACACGCTTTGGGCTTAGTCTCCTTGTGAGTGATCGGCAATAAAATCGTTCTGCTTCTATGATGCACAGAAGGTCATATCAAGGTCTAGTGCAAAAGGCTTTGAAGTTCTTATTCCTTCATTTTTTTATCTATTGAATGTGAAACTACCACTTAGAGTGATTTAGCTAATTGGGAATGGGCCTGGCTTTCAATATTTATTTCCTTTTGTGTTTATTTCAGTCCTCAAATTCGTGTAAAATTCTTTAGTGCATGAAGCTGCTAAAACTAAGCTGTGCAAAAGATACTGCAGTTATCTTAACCTCGCCAAAATTAAGGGTTAGGTGTACATCTACATTGCTGATTCACTCCGAGACTTATTTATACCAACCTTAGATCCTTTGGAACCCTAGAAGAGGAGAAGATGAGCATTTTTAGGTAAGGTTAATAATACTATGGAAGGTTAAAGTATATGGGGAGTAGTAGGATAGCAGTGAAAGTTACAGGGCTGGCGTGAGGTGTATTATCAAAATGAATGAAGCAGGAGCATCTGTGAGTCCTAAGAGTGCAGCAGTGAGCTGGTACAGAGCCAGCTCTGAAACACAGGAGAAATAATGGCTGCAAATCAGAACTCAGTTTTAGAAGACTGCAAATAATTCTTCACACTGCAGCTATTGCAGGAGGCTTTTTTGGGGTGGTTTCATTTCGGAGAGTTTCCAGGAACTCAGAAAAAGTATTTTCATTTCCCACTTCCATTTAGGCAAGCCGCTTACAGTCTGGTATTCAAGATCTGATGTTTGAATGCCTGCAGATGCAAGTAAGTCTCCCATTGTACACCCCCTCTGTTTAAATTGTAAACTTCTCAGGGCTAGAATTATGCCCTCTCATATGTTTTTCCACTACCTGGCAAAAGCTTTCTAATTTTGATTGAAATCTCCAGGCATTATTGTAATGAAAATAAATGTAATTACCTCCAATGGGACAAGATCCAAGTGTTAAATTGAAATTGAAATGCTAAAATGGACCTGGTGGCAGACAGGTACCTACTGTGCAGTAGAAGCCCCTTCCACCACAGACACTGCTGAAGCAGTAAGCTTTTAATCAGCATATTTCTGAGTTACCCAAATAAATATTTTTATGACTGTTAATACATATTTGCATCTCACATTATGTTATTTCTAAATTGAAATAGTCATAACCCATATACATGCAGAAGTACTTTCTTCTGACGTATTTCTGTACCCCAACTTAACAAACCCCCACTAACACCCCCCAAAAAAGCTGTTTATCTAAAGGTAGATATCAGTAATAGAAGAGATCGGTGAAAAGTGCGGAGTTGTGAAGTGGAATAAAAACCAAGGAAGTAAATGCCTGGAACCAAGATTTCTGCCTTCTGTTTAGGCTTTCTTCAGCACCCACGCCTCAGAGCTACTGAAATCAATCCTATTTATTGACAAACTCTTACTCAAGATATTAAAAAAGAGAAGTTTCCATAGTTAGGCACAGTTGTGTTGGAAGCTAACGCAATGCTTAACTAACGTATGGCAGTGCTTTGTATTTCATTGTGTATTTCAGTGCTTTGTATTTCAGCACTTTGTATTTCATTGTGTGTTTCATTGCCACTTTCCTGGCAATGCTCAAGACCAGGTTGAATGGGGCTTAGAGCAACGTCATTTCAACAGGACGAGCAATAAAAATATAATCTAGATGATCAGTCAAAGTTAAATAAAAGAACAGTTGTAGCAGATCTGCCCTTTTGTACAAATGTTAGTTCTCCTTCTAGATGAAATGATGCCAAGCCAGTCACCAGGGTTGATCAGAGGGCTTCTGAGCCACATCAAGAAGTCTTCCAGGAATTTCTGACGTGTATCTACACTACCTGTTTGTTTCACAACTCTTTGTCTCCACCATCTTTGAACTCTTTTGTAGATTTCTCATCTTTCCGTACTTTCTGCTGATCTTTTGAGGAGAAATGAGGCTTACCAATTGTATTCCCTTAGTAAAGCATACAGAATTTTTTGCTCAGTTAGTCAGACCCTGTTACCAAATTATATTTGTTTCTTTCAACATTTTTTGCCTCCATTCCCATTTTGACTCGAGGCTCCGTTTTTGTTGTACACTCCAGTGACTCTAGTGCAATTTTTAATATGTAGTGCTTTCTCAAGAAGAGTAAGTTATTTACTAAAGTCAGTATAAAGCTCTGTTATCAGGCACTAGAAATTAATGAAATGGTTATAATTACAAAATAGAAATATTTTTTTAACCCGAATATACAGCAGTTTTCACTGGGGGAACTTTGGAGCCTTTTACAAGTTATTTAAGGTTTGATATCATAGAATCATAGAATCAGAGAATAGTCAGGGTTAGAAAGCACCTTAAGATCATCAAATTACAATCCCCCTGCCATGGGCATGGACACCTCACACTAAACAATGTCGCCCATAGCTCTGTCCTTGAGTAGCCTTGAACATGGCCTTGAACACTGCCAGGGATGGAGCATTCACAACTTCTGGGGGCAACCCATTCCAGTGCCTCACCATTCTTACAGTAAAGAACTTCCTCCTTTTATCCAATATAAACTTCCCCTGTTTAAATTTTAATCCATTATCCTTCATCCTGTCACTACAGTCCCTAATGAAGAGCCCCTCCCCAGCATCCCTAGAGGCCCCCTTCAGATACCGGAAGGCTGCTAGGAGGTCTCCACGCAGCCTTCTCTTCTCCAGGCTGAACAGCCCCAACTTTCCCAGCCTGTCTTCATATGGGAGATGCTCCAGTCCCTGCTCATCCTCCTGGCCTCCTCTGCACTTGTTCCAACAGCTCCATGTCCTTTTGATGTTGAGGACACCAGAACTGCACACAATGCTCCAGGTGAGGTCTCCCCGAGGGCAGGATCAGCTCCTTGGACCTGCTGGTCACGCTTCTTTGGATGCAGCCCAGGATACGGTT
>NDXB01020449.1:67040-80279 GCA_002631895.1 Agapornis roseicollis | reverse complement strand
TTGGGTGCCATGGTTTAGTGTGAGGTGTCCCTGCCTATGGCAGGGGGGTTGGAACTGGATGATGTTAATGTCCTTTCCAACCCTAACTGTTCTATGATAATAAGTTAGGTTGCTGCGATGTCTTTCACCTCAGACCTGAAGAGTCGCTGTATGGATGGCAAAAGGGTTTTCTGGGAGAGGAAATTGATTTTCCTCAGGCAAAAGGAGGCGTTGGTTACCCTGGCACAGTGCTGGCCTCTGCCCCTTGGCATGGGAAAGCAGCAAAGTGGGTTAGAGTTGGGATGGAAACTGCATCCTCTTCCCAGGCACACTGCTTGTGATGCAGCATGAAGGGGTGGCTTGGTAGGGGCTCAGAAAGGAAGAGCTGCTTGGAAATGTGTGGTGTGGTTTGAAAATGCCACTTTTCACAGCTGAAAGGCATCCTGGCAAGCAGTGAGTGCCTCCCTCTCACCCAACCGTAGATAACCTCAGTCAATCTGACTTCTTTGAGCATGGAGGGGGAAAAATCCACCCCAAGACCCTAATCCCTCTCCTTCCCTTTCATCCTGCTTCTAAACCAGCATTTAGCTGGAGTTGCCTTAATCAGGGGGGCTCACTGCCTTCCCCATGTTGTGACATGGCCCTGCTTCCAGCTGGGAAGAAAGATGCACCCACTTGGGATTGGTGATTGCAGCACAAGTGTGGACCAGGCTGGATAAAAAAGGGGGTGATGAGATGAGGATGACTATAAAATGCAGGTTTGTTACAGGATATCCAGGGAATGTTTCCTCTCACAGGCTCAGTTGTGTTTGGCAGCGGAATGAACGGTGCTCTGGTTACTGGGAATACAGCTTTTAGGGTTTGCTTGTGGCTCAGGGCCTTTCCCTAGGGATTGTCCAGAAAGTGCCTCACGTGTCCAGTAACCTCAGAGCTGCAAACACCCCTATTCCCAAAGCAAGATCAGGTTTTCATTCAAGAGTACAAAACTAAGGTAGTATTTTCATGAGACCTAGTAAATACTCAGTTACGAGTATTGCTTGATGTTGGTCAAGAGGATGCAACCTGATAAAGGTGCAAGGGGAAAAGAAGCCACAGAAGGCTTTGGAAGAAACCTTTACATTAAAGATTTGGGGCTTATGCACCTGAGGACCCCAAAAAGCTCATCGATGGAGTAATTTGATGGCACATAATGGTGAGTGGAAACGATGCTGCTTGAAACAGCATCATTTTTCTTGCACGCTATTGGGAGGATTTTTGCTCCTTGTGTTGCTTTTCCCAGCTAAAGGACGCCTTCGAGCTGAGAGAAAACCTTTGGAATGAGAACTGGGAAGAAAGGGGGGAGGAAAAAGTTGTATTTTCTTAGTCCCACCCTCCTCTGAGAAACAACAAACCCATACAATAGCATGAAAGCGTGCCTGAGGAGGCATACTTGCAGTGTGTGTCTTGGCATTGAATGATACAGCTGACTCCCACAGACACACATCTCCTTCCAAGCATCATAACTATCTGCCTCCTCCCTGGGGAGCGCTTCCTGGAGAGCTGGCATGGCCCCGTGCTCTTGGGCCTTGTCCTAGCTCTGCCCCAGGCTTCTTGTGGAAACATCTCTTGATCCTTCTCTGAAATGAAGAGATTCTCTCTTGTCTTCTTCTCTTTCCCAGCTCGTCAGTTTGATGTGTGAGCTTGAGCGCATCACTGCTCGCTTTCGGAGCAGTCCGAGGGTAGCTGTGCCTCTGCTTGTGTATCTATCCTAATAGTAATGTCAGCCTAGTGCTGAGCAGGTAGAGGTTCAGCAGCACTGGAGCTTAAGGTTTTGATTATGTTCTGTAATGGAAACTCAACGGCCATCAGATTCCTTAGGGAGAGATGGATGTGTACCCTGCTACTGCCTGTACAGTGACTGGCCTGGCGCAGTGCACACCCGTGTGCAGAGGCAGCCCCTGCTATTGCACACCCTCTTGTGGCTTGTAGCAACAGTGGCTGCTCTACAGCATCTCCTGGATGGGGAGAAAAGGATGCAGTTTTGCAGGGATCCCCAATGCAACCCTATTAATAAAGGGTTGGATATTGCACTGTCATCTAGTTGAGCCCATAAGAGAGATTTCAATCCTCTTGTAATGATGTTGTGTGGGGTCAAAGAAGGGATAAATTTCTGTGTATGCAAGCACGCAATGTCCAGCCTGACTGCAATAAATTGTATTTAAGTGTGGTTTTGCTTTGGTGTCCGCTTTGATTTGTACCCACATTGAAGACCCCAGCGAAGAATCAAGCCCAGCTCTGGGCTCATGTGGTTTCTGCTGGGACACGCTGAAGGCAAAGCATGGTTGGGAAGGGTTGAGCCAATGCTGGGCCACATCATTCAAGGGCTAGATTGTAATTTGCCCTGTTGGGAAAGCAGTTGTGCTGCTTGGTCTATTCCTGCACCAAATTACAGTGCCCACATTTGGCCTTTTCCTGGAAGTCTGGAGTCCCTGTGGCACATCTAAGGGACTATGTGCACAGTGGCTGGGGACTGCTGGGGACAGGACCTCTCCAAGCAAAGCAGCTCAGTGTCTGTGCCAGCAGAGATGTGGTGCAGTGGCTTTCCACACCCCCTGAGCTGGGGGAAGTCAGAGCAGCCACCCTGGCCACCCGTGTCCCATGTGGCAGCTTGTTTCTGAGTAGTCTCACTGCAGAGACCCATAGCACTGGGACAGGGAGGGCTAAGCGTGCTGGCCAGGCTGGTTTTATACCGAAATCCTGTGTATTTGGCTCCCTAGTCCGCAGAAGGAATAATTGAGGGAGGCTGGTGACTTCTGTTCCTGCACACTCTCTGCCATACACATCTGCCCCGAGGCTTCTGGGGAGGCTGAGACTTAACATGAACCTGAACGTTTTGCAGCTCCTGTCTTGCCTTTCAAATGATACCGGCCGATACTGCTCAAAGGCTCTTCACCTCTTCCAACCTCCATGGACTTTCCTCCCTCCTGCTTTGTGTATTCTGTGGGTCCTGCTGCAGCTCTGGGTCACTCCATGAGGTTCTGCCCCAGCCCCATCACAGCTTTCACCATGTTTCTCCTGACAGCAGGAAACATCTGCTCTTGCCCATTAGGAACTGTAAATAACCCCAATGATGCTTTTTATCCTCTTCCATTGTGTCAGGTGGAAGCTGTACCCCCGTGTGCTCAGGGATGTGTCAGTGATGGACCTGTCCACCTCAGTGCTGGGGCAGAGGATCAGCATGCCAGTCTGTGTTGGGGCCACCGCTATGCAGCGCATGGCTCACGCTGATGGAGAGACAGCAACTGCGAAAGGTGAGCAAAGGCAAAGCTCCCTGCACCAAGGCAGAGATGAGCAGGGTGATGCTGGGCTGCTGGCTGTGAAGCCTGGTTGGGTTTCTTGATGCTATGGCCAGGATGGGTTTGAGCTGCTGCTCAGGGTAATCTGGTTGATGTTTGGTTGTTTCTTTACTCTTTTCCATTGGCTGTTTTGTGTGGAGGTTCTCTTTTATTATGGAACAGAGAGGAGAAATGCAGTGTGTGAGAAGGGAATCATTTGTAACATAGAAAATTGAAAACTGCGTCTATCTACCTTTCTTTACAATTTGTGAACATAACTCTATCTATTGGCACAGCAACATTTTTCCTGTTTGCAGCACTGCTTCTAGAAATTGCTTATCTGGGAAATACACNCGTCTATCTACCTTTCTTTACAATTTGTGAACATAACTCTATCTATTGGCACAGCAACATTTTTCCTGTTTGCAGCACTGCTTCTAGAAATTGCTTATCTGGGAAATACACTTCATAGAATCCCAGCCTGGTTTGGGTTGGAAGGGACCTTAAAGCTCATCCAGTTCCAACCCCTGCCACGGGCAGGGACCCCTTCCACTGGAGCAGCTTGCTCCAAGCCCCTGTGTCCAACCTGGCCTTGAACACTGCCAGGGATGGGGCAGCCACAGCTTCTCTGGGCTCCCTGTGCCAGCGCCTCAGCACTCTTGTAATGAAGAACTTCTTCCTAATGTTTAATCTAAGCCTTGTTTTAATTTAAGTCCCTGTTTTGAAAAGAGCTCTTTGAGAGCATCCTGGAGAACCAGTGAGGTAAGGGCCTCTTTGGGCTAGATGCTACAAAAAGGTGTTGCCTAAGAGGCTGTTAACCACAATTCAGATGTGAAACTGTTTCCTGCTCCTTTAACCAGCTGCAGAATGACATGAAGCATAAGAAAGAGGGCATGTTGCATGGGAACAGCATGGTGCTGTGCATGTCAGTGCTCTAGGGCTGAATGAAAAGGGGTGCAAAGCCTAAACGAGCAATATTAAAAGCAATTAATAAACCCTGTGTGTGGCTGAGCTGTTCCTCTAACAGCATTTCCACGAGCAACGCAGCAAATGATGGTGTGAGGTGGATCTCATGACCTGCCTGCAGTGGGAGCTGGTCGCAATAGCCATTAAACAGCCCCATCGCTGCGGTGTGCACCGTGATGGGCAGCACAACTCCAGCAGCAATCCCTGTTCTCCCTTCTCATAGTATGTTTGGACACGTTTTTTCCTTCTTCCCGAGAGGTTTATTAGGAAGCCCAAGATTTTTTCCCTCTTGTACGTGCCGGTGTGTTCCACACGATGGAGCTCGAATACCTTGAATTGGTTTGTGAAGTGACATCTGATCGCATTTCAACTGTTCTTGTGCATTATTTCTGGCCCAGGTTATGCTGGGAGGGAACTCTGAAGCATTCTACTGTTCAGTGCGAATGTGTTAATGCCATGTTAAGAGCCAGATTTGAAACACACAACATTCAGGATGTTCCTTAGCAAAACTTCTCACCAATGGCACAGCCCAGCCACACTTTAAGGCATAAATCCACACTGACATACGAAGTCAAGTGGTACGATGAGGCTGACTACAGGGCTGAGTTATGGCTGTAGTAGATATGTTTGGAACTTCCTGACTTTTGTGTGCTTATGCTTTCATATTTTAATATAGGATCATTTCATTTGATGTGTTTGGGGTTTCCAGCTGGGAGAGCTTGGTGAACTGGCAATGGTTTGAATGCGGCATCGAATAGATTGTCTATTGGAGCTGGTAAATTTTCACTGCTTTCCAAGTTGACAGTAATTCAAGTCACAGCTTCTGCATTACAGCAGTGCTTCTTGTAGCAAAAACATGCTTCAGTTTTGTGCTCTGTTAGAGGTGGAGTGGGGTGTTCAGTGCCAAGCGTTTGGTTTGACCTTCTAAGATGACAGGGATTAGCTGTAAATTACACATTTGGCTTAAAGGTTCCCTTAAACCTGGGACGTTTGGGATCAGGGGGTTTGAAACATCCAACTTGTCTTAGACTGTGATACTGCTGAAATATAGCAAGCAGTTTGTTGGTTGCTTTGTGATTTACACAAGCTAAAAGTCTGATCCATAGTCTTGTGGCATTTGCAAAACCCAGTGTGCTTCATAAGCTTGGCTCTTAGCTCAGGTGTGTAGGAAGTGACATATGGTGGTGCCTCTCTGTTCTGATGATCCAGGGAAAGGATCCATGTTTCATAGAAGCATAGAATGGTTTGGGTTGGAAGGGACCTTAAAGCTCATCCAGTCCCAAACCTCTTCCTCTTTGTATTGTGAGACTGACTCCTGGTCCTGCCAAGGAATTCCCTTCAGTAACAGTTTTGCTTTAAACTCTCTGTTCTTCCAGCAGCTTTGCCCACATATGGCAGCACAAATGTCCTCTCTAGGGACAAGAGCATCTCATGGTGTCTCTCATTAGGTAAAAGTCCCAGTCCTCACTTTGGGGTAAGGAGTTTTGGCAGCTCCCTCCAGCTGGGGGGGAGCTGCACCTCAAGGGATGCTCTCCTGCAGCGACCAAGCTGGTAGAGAGGGATGTGCATCTTACCCAAAGCAGGGCAAAGTCTGGCAGCTCCCCTTAAACACACCTTCATTGACAATTCTGTTTCATTAGTAAAGGACCTTTTGGGGGGTAAAACTCTTCCATTGTAAGTTTAAAAGCTGCTGGTGACAGGCCATCCAACACAACACAACTCATTCCGAAGGTTATCTAACTCCACTCTGAACAGAACAAGCTGTAACCCTGATCAGAACGTGCACAGCTTCAAATCCAGATGTTGGATTTAGTTATACTTCTGTTTGCTAGATATAAAACAGCAAAAAGAAAAGCTGTTGTCCATGTAGGCTGTAATGAGGCTGCTCCTCAGCTCTGTTTGACGTATACAAGTGGACCAGGAGACCCCATGCAGGAAGCTCTCTTGTCCTTGACACGATTTCATGGACCTCGGTGGTTGTCCCACTTTTCCCGGGTCTGTCTTCAAGGATATTCCCAAGCATTTTAGTTATAATTCATCAGTTTATATTGCAGTTTCCCAAAGAATGGATTTTCTGTTCAGTAGGAGCTGAAAAATTGGGAGGAAAATTGTTTTGGATTCACTGAAATGTTTAATATGATCCCAAACACAAAGTTTTATTTCATTTTCCTATTAATGCTTTTCACCATAGCTCTGTTTTGAGACAAATGTGTTAGCTCAGCAGAAAACATTTCCATGTTGAAAATATGCACACATGACATTTTGACTTAGGGGAATTTTTGTTGTCCTTCCCACTCCAATTTCAACCTCTTTAACTAAAAATATTTGCCAAATTTGATGAATAACCTCAGCCACCATTAAAGAGCAAAAGGCTGCTCCCTAAACGCTTTGCAACAGGGCTCCTCTGATGCTACATGACTTGGTTTTTTCTTGATGTCCGTCAGAAGATTCGCTATTCATTTGGCATCCCAACTTCCTTCTGTGTGATCCCTGTGTTGTCTTAGAATCATAGAGTCACAGAACAGTTTGGGTTGGAAGGGACCTTCAAAGCTCACCTGGTCCAACGCCCCTGCAATGAGCAGGGATATCTCTAACCAGATCAGGTTGCTCAGAACCACATCCAGCCTGGCCTTGAATGTCTCCAGGGATGGGGCATCCACCACCTCTCTGTGCAACCTGTGCCAGGGTTTCACCACCCTCATTGGAAAGAATAAATTTTCCTCACATCCAGCCTGAATCTCCCCTCTTTTAGTTTAAAACCATCACCCCTTGTCCTGTAACAGGCCCTGATACAAAGTTTCTCTCCATTTTTCTTACAGGCCCCTCTTAAGAACTGAAAGGCTGCAATACTGTGTGGAGACCTCAGAGCAGCCTTCCAGTATCTGAAGGGGGCCTATAGGGATGCTGGGGAGGGACTCTTCATTAGGGACTGTAGTGACAGGACAAGGGGTAACGGGTTCAAACTGAAACAGGGGAGGTTTAGATTGGATCTAAGGAAGAAATTCTTTGCTGTGAGGGTGGTGAGGCACTGGAATGGGTTGCCCAGGGAGGTTGTGAGTGCTCCATCCCTGGCAGTGTTCAAGGCCAGGTTGGATGAAGCCTTGTGTGCCATGGTTTAGTGTGAGGTGTCCCTGCTTGTGGCAGGGGGGTTGGAACTGGATGATGTTAAGGTCCTTTCCAACCCTGACTATTCTATGATTCTAAATAGAACCCGCTTTCAGGAACACCAAAGCAGACTCTCATGTACCAGCTGCTCAACAAGAAATAGCAACTTTAGGAAACCTTAATCAGTGATAATCAGATTTGCAGCCTTATCTTACTGAGATTTCTATTCTGCTTATGTTGCTGCTCATTACATGCTGCTGTCTCACTGACCCATCACCTCACGTTCTTGTGCTTTAGCCCAGAAGCAGCACTGCAATACCCGACTTCTGTGACTTGCTGAAGGTCAGGTGGAACAACCTGACTGCTTTCTTGGCCTGATCTTTTGAGAGCTTTGACTGGAGGTTGCTCGGTTGTGATGCGTTGATGTTTACCCTCTGCAATTGCTCCTAGATAACTTTCTGAGTTACTGCTGATGCAAGAAGGGTTTCACCATCACCTGTGATGTGATGGCACCATTTGCTTTGCCAATTGGAGAACAGGAACATCGACTGAAAAGCTTTTCAGTTGAGTTACTGGCAGCTTTATTTCCACTAGAAAGGAACACCTTTGTTCCTTTGGCTCGTAACAGACTTATAATGTGCTTCTTGTTTGCTCTGATGCTGTTGAGCAATGAGCAGTTTCCTTGTGCTCATTGCACATGCCTCTGACTACGAGGGAGGGATTTTGCAATCTGCTGCTATTGGTGCTCAGCCACAGTGAAAACAGCAGGACTTTGTACCCATGTTTCACAGAATCCCAGACTGGTTTGGGTTGGAAGGGACCTAAAAGTTCACCCAGTCCAACCCCTGCCACGGGCAGGGACCCCTTCCACTAGAGCAGGTTGCTCCAAGCCCCTGTGTCCAACCTGGCCTTGGACACTGCCAGGGATGGGGCAGCCACAGCTTCTCTGGGCACCCTGTGCCAGCGCCTCAGCACCCTCATAGTGGGTAACTTCATCCTTATGTCTATTCTCTGTCTCCCCTCTGTCAGGTTAAAGCCATTTCCCCTTGTCCTATCGCTACAGGCCCTTGTCCAAAGCCCTTCTCCAGATTTCTTGTCAGCCCCTTTATGTATTGGAAGGCTGTTACACGGTGATCCCTTAAGGAGCCTTCTCCTCTCCAGGCTGAACAAGCCCAGGTCTCTCAGCCTGTCCTCACAGGACAGTTTCACTGCTACCCATGTGCTGTGCCCCAGAATTGTCAATTTAAGGGGTGGCTACCTCAGACTCCTTGAGAGGACAATGTCCACATGGCCTGGACTGACCTGGCCATGACTCCCCCAGGAGACCATCCTGGCCAGGGGCCTTTCTGATGCAAGTGTACGCAGGCAGTCTGGCACAACAGCCCTCCTCAGACCAGCCAGATCCATCCTGGCCACGTGTATCTTTCCCTGCTGCCTCCAGCCTCCCAGCACAGCTGACACAATGCATTGTGTCAACACAAGGATCATAGGCACAACTCACACACAGGGTTTTGTAAGGGGTGAGTGAGGAAACGCCAGGCAGGGGACTTCTCAGTCAAGCGTGGTTCGTCAAGAGAGAAATGTTGAGTACTTTAAACAAGTCTGTTTCTTAGGAGATGCAGCTCCAAGAATGTAGCTACTTCTCTTGAGAAATACCACCGTGCCAAAAGGACATCATGCTGGATCCAAGTAATGTCCTCTGGCCCCTAACCTGGGGGCAGTGGATTCACTGGTGGACTCAGGAAGAATGACCACAGTGGGGCAGTTGGGCTTCCTGCTTCCAAGATGTCCCTTAAAGGGAAATGATGGGACCAGCAGGTCAAAGGAGGTGATCCTGCCCCTCTACTCTGCTCTTGTGAGACCTCACCTGGAGCACTGGGTGCACTTCTGGTGTCCTCAGCATAAAAAGGACATGGAGCTGTTGGAACAAGTCCAGAGGAGGCCACAAGAATGATCAGGGACTGGAGCATCTCCCATACAAAGACAGGCTGAGAAAGTTGGGGCTGTTCAGCCTGGGGAAGAGAAGGCTGCGTGGAGACCTCAGAGCAACCTTCCAGTAACCGAAGGGGGGCTACAGGGATGCTAGGGAGGGACTCTTCATTAGGGACTGTAGTGACAGGACAAGGGGTAACGGGTTCAAACTGAAACAGGGGAGGTTTAGATTGGATCTAAAAATTCTTTGNCCTCAGAGCAACCTTCCAGTAACCGAAGGGGGGCTACAGGGATGCTAGGGAGGGACTCTTCATTAGGGACTGTAGTGACAGGACAAGGGGTAACGGGTTCAAACTGAAACAGGGGAGGTTTAGATTGGATCTAAGGAAGAAATTCTTTGCTGTGAGGGTGGTGAGGCACTGGAATGGGTTGCCCAGGGAGGTTGTGAGTTCTCCATCCCTGGCAGTGTTCAAGGCCAGACTGGATGAAGCCTTGGGTGGCATGGTTTAGTGTGAGGTGTCCCTGCCTATGGCAGGGGGGTTGGAACTGGATGACCTTAAGGTCCTTTCCAACCCTAACGATTCTGTGATCCTATGAGTCTAATTTGCACAGTTAAATAGGTAGTTCCCATTCCCATACAAGGTAACCTGGGTAAATATGCAAGACCTGGGCTCTTCTTCAGTGTTCTCCCATGAAGTATGCTGCTGCTGGGTTGCCCACAGGGACAAACTCCATACCTGCCTAAACCAGTTAGTAAAGTGATGTCCTATCAGATGTAACTGAGGTTTCAGGATGAAAAAGGGGCTAAAAAAGATTATCACTCTGTTCTCCTGTGGATTCCCAAGCAGGTTCTGTCCCATGATCCACTTGATTTGCTGCTATGCTTCATCTGAGTCCTCTAAGAATGAGGAAAGCCCTGTCCTATTGAGGTCTGTGTTCCATGGTGAGAAGGTACAACCTTGCTTGTGGCTTCCCTGGGCTAAGTGCAAGGAGGTACCAGTGGCGCTGAGAAACTTCCTTTACACATGGAACAAAGGCTGTGAAGCTTCCCTTTGCCAGGAACCCCAGTTCTAGCTGCATCTGGCCCTGAAACAAGGTGGAGAACAAGTAACGCAAAGCTTTATCATCCTGACATGGAAAACTCCCCCAGCTTCTTGTATGTGGCTACTGCCATGCTCTCTGCACTGTCACTGATCTCAGCAAGAGCCCGAGGTGTGCGCAAAGGCAAATGTATGCTTTGGGTTAAAAGAAGATCTGGGGGGAGGAAAGAAGGACTAAAAGCAATCTGAAATGGCATGAGGAAAGGCTGGTTTACAAAAATCCAATGTTTAAACTCTGGCAAATGTCACACATTGCTGCAAGAGCATCCTGTGGGAATACGGATCTAGTAGTACTGATTTACAATAATAAACAGCGGTATTTGCAGCACCCCAAACTTGAAGTGTAAAATGTATTTGCTGGAGGAAATGAATTGCTTCTGTTTTCTTCCACTGCAGCTAAATATGCAAGAAGTGGAGGGTATTTTTAGCAAAACCTGATTTGAGGTAGGAAGCAAAAACAGAACCTGGCAACACTTCAGGCCGATGTATCATGCATTTGAAAACCTAGAAACTGTCAAAATAAGCTTTGAAATGATCAAGATAAAGCACAGATCAACCAAACCTGGAATCTCTAAAGCTTGGAAAGCTTTTGTGTGTGTGAACTTTGCATTTGACAGCATGGATCCAAGCTACACGTGTTGAGCTGGTGCTGGACCAGACTGATAACTACAGGGCAGGAGAATGCTGTGAGTGTGCCTTCGTGACAGTGCCACTGCCCAGTCTGGGATGCCTTAACTTTGACTGAACCAAACCATTTAAATCTATTCTTAAATGAGAAGAAAGCATTATTTTTCTATTGCTACATACGCAGTTGGAAGAGTACAGTGTTCTACTGTGTTTTAAACCTTTTGTTCAGTTTTTATTGTGTAGATCCTATTCTCATTTATACTGCTTGTGTCAGTAGGGCTATAGAGGTTGAGGATAAAAGGAAGAATGGAAATAAATGGCTACCCAAAGGCAGATTGAACCATAACATTTACATTTCCCCCTTACCTGATCCCTTTGCAATTGCTGGGTTAGCAACTCTTCCTCTCATTCATGAACTTGTATTTGACAGAGCAACAGGAATGAGGATCCCTTGTTTCTCAGCATCACTTGATGAACTGGATTTAGCAAATTACTTCAGAGTTTGCAGTAACCCACCACAGCTGACTTTAACAAGACTTTAAAATCACAGAATCAAGCAGGTTGGAAAAGACCTTTAAGATCATCAAGTCCAACCATTCCCCCAGCACTGCCAAGGCCACCACTAATCCATGGCACTGAGGGCCTTGTCTACACAGTGTGTGAACACTTGCAGGGCCACTGACTCCAGCACTGCCCTGGGCAGTCTGTTCCAATTCCTGAGCACCCTTTGGGGAAGAAATTGTTCCTAATACCCAATACAAACTTCCCCTGATACAGCTTGTCCTATCACTTGTTGCCTGGGAGAAGAGACGAGCCACCTCCTGGGTCCATCTTCCTTTCAGGTAGCTGTAGAGAGAAGGGTATTCAGTAAGCATGGGTTCTTCAGCAGCAGCTCATTTCTAGGTACTTAATCTGGGAGAGGGAACTATTTTCAGTAATTTGAAGGGAAGGAATGAAAAGGCTGCAATGCAGAGTTTTGGGTCATTGCTTCTGTATTTGCAGTGATTGAAAGCTGCCTGGTGGCCCTGGGAGGGTATAACCAATTTGTTTGAATAAGCTGTTCATAAGTTTCCACTCTAAGAGACTTGTAATCCTGATTTAATAAAATGTTGTCATAAAGACCACTTTTTAATTCCTCGATGGGCTGGAGATGACGTTTAGAAACAGAGCTCCATTTACATTACAAATATGCATACTGCGGTAGACCAAGAAAAATAAGGCTTTTTATGATATTTTTGAGTTTAACAGTGTGTTTTCCTTCATTTTACATGAAGTGACAGATTACTCCAAGAAGAATAAGTGATAGATTCATAAAGATATGGCTATATGAGGTCAGCTGGTGTGCAGCACAGCCTGGGTTGGAAATCACCCCCAGGGAGGTGGGCAGCACAGAGCCTCCAGCTGCTTGACCCTATCTGGGATTGTTCAGTGACATTTAACCATGGGGCTGCCCCTGCCTTGGGAGTGATTCCATTCCACAGCCTTTCGAAGGTAAAGGAGAGGCCAAAACACACTGGGCCTGAGCACCCATTGGCAACTTCAGGGACCACTTGTCTGTTGTACCTACTCGTCTCTCTACTTACTTTTGGGGTATGTTGGATGGAGACTGTCACTCGGGGTGTGTTTACCCAACTCCTGTGAGATAAGAATTAATCATTATTAATTAATTATTAATTAATAAAATAATTAATACAAAATATTATATTTATAATATATAATATATAATTATATAACAGATATTTATATTATTAAATTTATATTCATATATAATAATATATATTATTACATTCATATATTATTTATATATTATGATATAGGTATTTTATTATGACATAATAAAATAATAAAAATAATATAAAGATAATTAATAAAATTAATTATTGATTAATAAGAATTAATTAATTAATAAGAATAAGATTATCCTTTTTATCAGCAGAAGTGTTAACTTTATGTGTGGGATCACACAATGAATGTGGGTTCCTCTCCTTCAGGCCATGAGACAGAGCAAAAGTCTTCAAGCAAAGAACAGTGGAGCTTCACCCTCAAGTCTTTAAATAAGGTTGTCTGTTGGACTGTGTTTTATTAGGCCCTGAAACTCCCTGCAGGGATGAAAACAGGCATTTATTAGAACAGCACTTCAAGAAGCATAGGTTTAATGTTAGTGATCATTTTGGGGGTGGGACAAAGCAGCCAAAATGTGGTGATCAGAATACTCG
>NDXB01020449.1:0-66901 GCA_002631895.1 Agapornis roseicollis | reverse complement strand
TGGGGGGAGGGTGTGTTTGTGATGGTGGTGAGGAGCACTGAAGAGCAATGTGGAGAATAACAGATCCAAAACACCAATCCGCAGCAATGTGGCAGTGCTCAGAAAGCTGGAAGCCTTAAATCCATATATTTTTTTATTACTTTAGATCATTTAAAACTGTGCATGTAGGTCCTTAAACTTATGTGCCAAAATGCCTGACAAACAGTAGCCGGATACTCAGGGCTTACTAAACGAGCTCCCCTTAGGATAAAGAATCATTAATATGGATAAGGCTTAGTTTGATTATAATATCTCTTATTTCCAGCACTGGAGCAGGGATCATCCCAAACAGTGTGCAGATGGCAGTCACTAGGAATTCGCCTTTAAACATAGAGAATGAAACAGAGAAGGCTCACAGCAGTCCACCACTGTTAGTAACTGCTATCAGTGCAGTTACTAACAGTTATCCCTGCAAGGCTGAAAGCACATTAACACTGAGAAAGGCAGTGTGAGATCACAAACACTGAGATGCTCTGATGAGCCAAGTGCTCCTGCTCAGAGAAGCTTGGATAATCTCAAACGTAACCTTCTGTTCCTTCCTCCAGCTTGCCAAGCAATGGGGACGGGGATGATGCTGAGCTCCTGGGCCACCTCTTCCATTGAAGAAGTGGCTGAAGCAGCTCCATCTGGCCTTCGCTGGCTGCAGCTCTATGTGTACAAGGACCGGGAAGTTACCAAATCCCTTGTGAAGCGTGCGGAGCGAGCAGGATACAAAGGGATCTTCGTGACGGTGGACACGCCGTTCCTCGGCAGGCGCTTCGATGACGTGCGCAACAAGTTCCAGCTCCCTCCCCACCTCAGGTACACGTTCACTGCTGAGATGTGGGAGATGGGCATGTGGTTCAGGTTAGAAGGGACCTCAAAGCTCATCCAGTTCCAAACCCCTGCCATGGGAAGACATGCTTTCCGCTAGACCAGATTGTTCCAAGCCCCATCCAACCTGGCCTTGAACATTGCCAGGGATGGGGCAGCCACAGCTCCTCCATGCTCAAGTGCTGGCACAGTGTTAGCAGCCACAGGTTGGCTGGAAAAGTACGTAGTGGATGGGATATGCAGGACTTGGGTTTACAAAATGGAGCTAAAAGTCTTGTGAGTGTCTTGCAAGTTAAGTCTTGGTAGTGACTGCAGTCAGCCCCAGCATATATTGAAAGTGCTGTGTTTGCTCTTATTCAGAGCCTGAGAATGAACACAAGAATGGAAGAAAAAAGCCCCAAAGTATAACTGAACATATTTTGAAACAGATTAACTTTGATTTGAGTCCAGGTTTTGGATACTATCAATGGATCTGAAATGCTCTTCCTATGCCTCCTAAGACTGTCATGCTATACTATATACTTACTATACATAGCATGTAGAGCAAGAAATATAATATCACATCCTGAGATCTGTCTTCTTTTTCATAATATTCAAATGGAAGGTAAGCCATGGGACTCTACAGTCAATCTGATTCTTCACCTCACAGGCAAGAAAACCTCCAGAGCCTGGGGTGTTGGATCTACCCTTATGCTTATACTTGAAGCATAAATGGTATGATGAAGTTTGACAGAGCAAGCTTATCTCTGCCTATGATTTCTGTGTTTAAGTATAGTCTTATGAGGAAAGCATCATAAACCAAAATATCTCTCATACATCTAATGATAAAATCTAGCATGCTGGTATGTGTATGCCCCATGTGGTAATTCTGCTATAGATCTGTGACCGACAAAACACTGTTGTTAACACTATTTCACCTAAAAAAGTTTGGAATAATTCTTTACATGCCTTCTTTTAGGGGTAGCATCATTTTATTGTGTGAGGTTAAAGAGATTTTGAATGCGAGTCAACCAAGAAATGTTTGAGTAAAGTAACAGAGCATTTCTGAAACCCTTTGACCCAACCTGACCAAGCCCTAACAAGGTTTTGTTTGAGTGAACCACATTAAATCATACAAAGTTGGAGTAATCTTTGAAGGTTCTAATGAATCCCTTCAGGTTTCAGTGACACTTGGGCAGTGTTTTGTTGCCGAGCCGGAGGTGGAACTCTCCTCTGCTCAGTTATGTGATAACTTTTTCTTGGCTTCAGGTTTTCAACAAAGTTCTCAAAGCAACAACAAGGTGCCATTGTGCTCGGGAACGTATGTAAGGCAACATTCATCCAAGTGTTGATCTGCATTTCACAGGCCAAGAAAAACAACAGTTATTTATATAATCTTATCCACGGTTCTGTTTTCCTCTGGGCACCCCACCTTCCACAAACCAACAGCTGAAAAGCTGGATCTTGCTGAGAGTCCTTTCTCATTTTCTTCTGGGCCTGGAGCTGAACAGAAAAGCTTGTTGCAGGCATGAAATCAGCACTGAAACAAGCCAGTTTCCATGCACAAACCTCAGTGCATGCCCCAGAATGTGGGATATGAGCACAATGTGGAACAAGAGAGTTTCCAAAGAACAAGGCGATCAACCTCCTGTGGGACATGGGTGTCCTTGATAGTATTGGTGTTGCTCATGGTGGTTTAATGCTTGTGAGCACTTGGAGCTGCTTCAGCTTTCTAATACAAGCACAGCCTGAATTACTCTATTTACCCTCCTTTTCCTGCTTTGTGCAATAAGTCTGTGAAGTCTTTGGTACAGGGGCTGTCCCTTACCACTCATTCCTAGAACCTGTGAGATTGATTTGGTGCTAAAGAGCAAGTAATAGCTAGTGTTTTCATATGAACTTAATTTCCACCCCTCCTACATTTTATAAGGAAACATACAAAAGAGAAAACATGAGGGGAACTGGCTGGCTGTTGTCAGAGATGAAAATTCAAAATTCCTTGTAAAGCTTCATGCGGATCCACCTAATTCATGGAGCTTAACAAAATTTCCCTTCCTCCTTCTCCCTTCCCACCTACCCAATCCCCTATTCCTCCAGTAGCCAAAACCCCTGGATTTGGGGGGTAAAGAAGCAAAACCCAAAACAAACCCAACTTTTTTGCATGAAAGCAAAGGGGATTGTTGCTGGTGAGTAGAGCTGCACCTCTGCTTTTCAGTGGGTCCTGGGTTGTGGCAAGCAAGATTGATGTTATCCTCTTAAATCCAACCTGTACTGCTTTAGGGTCTGAATGTCCCACAACCTCTGGTGCATTTCTCCTGGCATTTACTGTTGTTCCTATTTTATGATGGGGAACTGAGGCAAAGAGTGGCAAAATGTCATGCTCAAAAGTCGCATGGGAGGACGGAACCTTGAGCCCACATTAGTGCTCTCACTGTTGACTTTTCCTCCTGGTTGTGGATTTGATGCTGAACCTTTAGATTTTGGACTTTATCCTGTTTCTTTTGGAAGCACCAGGACAGCTGCCTTGGGCTGGAGAAAGCTGTACCAATGGTACCAAAGGCTTTGCCAACCAAAGGTTTTGGCTTACTGTGATCTGACACTCTGGGATGGGCTTTTTTGCTCCTTCCCTGCCATACAGCAAAGGTTTAACACAGCTAAACTGAATGTTGGCATTAGGCACTGCTCCGTGGCTACACTGAATCCTTGTCAGCCTGTTTTAATATGTATTTTGTCGTTTTAGGTTAAAGAACTTCTCCAGCAGTGACCTGGCATTCTCCTCGGGGAAAGACTTTGGAGAAAACAGTGGATTGGCTGTGTATGTAGCTGAGGCAATCGATGCAAGTGTCAACTGGGAGGACATCAGATGGCTTCGAGGGCTGACCTCGCTGCCTATTGTCGCAAAAGGAATCCTCAGGGGTGTGTAGCTCTGTGGGGTAGGCGAGGTGCTCCTCTGCACAGGGAAGGAAAAGTGCTGGTGCTGGGGAAGTTTCTCTAGAATTGCTTAGAATTGCATTACTTTTAAGTGGAAAGCATCCATTTTGCTGGTATGGAATATGGTGGGATCTACATTTGTTTTTCTGTGCTGTGTTAAATGGAAGATGTGCCAAAAGAGACCCGAAACAATCAGAAGTAAAAAAACCCTTCTCCATGCATGGTTTGAAACCCAGCAACAAAGACACTTGCAGAAGCAGCTGCTTAAATTATTACCAGATGGTTTGTATGGCTGTGCTATAGGGTGTATTTACCTTGATGTTCAGTAGGTAGGGACCAGAGCTTGGTCAGCTGGCATGGCATCAGTTATGTCTGAAATCAGACACAACCAGGAAGATGGAACTTGCTCTGTTGGTTGTGCCTGTAAACTCTGTATACAACTTCAAGGAAAGCTGGATTTCCATTCTGTCAAAAGAGCACTTAGCACAGTGTAGTGGTTTCATTAAGTATGGATTATTGTTGTAATCATGCCAATGATTTTGCCTTGGAGAAAATCATTCAGCAAAATAAATTTCTTAGTGATGAGTTCCAGAATGTGGTAGAGAAAATAAAGGCTTGCAAGTAAAGTGGCTGCTAATCCAAAGTGATCAAATGTTCTGCTCCCACATTTCCAATTACTTTTCTGGTCTCCTTTCTTAGAGATGGAACTTTTCTCTGTGTTGAGATGGGGCTTTGGATGGGTGAAGCCCTAAAGTGGCTTTGCATTACCTGGCAATGTGTTTTTTAGTGATGCCAAACTTTCCCTCATCATGGTGTCAATGCTCCCAGTTATGGAAGGGCATACTGTGTGTGTTTGTTTTCCAGCTGATGATGCTAAAGAAGCTGTAAAGATTGGGGTAAATGGTATCCTGGTGTCAAACCATGGGGCACGCCAGCTTGACGGGGTCCCGGCAACCGTAAGTACTGGTGCCGATATACACCAGTAGTCTCTGGTTCTCTCTACCTTTTGGCTTCTTATTTGCTTCTCTGAACACATGGTAGCTGGAAAAAAACCCTGTAAATACGTCATAAAATCACAGAACCATAGAATAGTTAGGGTTGGAAAGGACCTTAAGATCATCCAGTTCCAGCCCCCCTGCCATAAGCAGGGACACCCCACACTAAACCATGGCACCCAAGGCTTATATGTCATATATGTCATATATGCCTTAACCCACAAACAGTAATCTTTATCCTCTTCTCTATGTATGTCACATCATACTCTGTTAGACACAGCCTCCCCTTGGTCAGATCAGACAATAAAACACAGGAAGGTTGATGTGTGCCTGTTTCTTCAAGCTACCTGAGCACCTTGTCCTTGGCTGCAGCACCCTGCATGGAAATCTAGAGCAGTTTCAGACAGAGCATTACTGTCAGTTAAAGCTTTAGAAATTGGAAAGACTTTAAGGATTTTCTTTTCCAGGCTCCTCATCTATTTCTCCTTTCTCATCCTTTTCTGAAAACCCCTTGTTGCCATCTGCAGCACATCGAAGGTTGTATTTCCCCTTTAATATTCTTCAGAGGCTTCTGAAAAATTACAGGGTTACTGAACAGCTAAAGGCAGAATGAAACTCTCCCTTTTTCTCTTTTCAAACATTTTTACCTTTGGAAAAGGTACAGAGTGGTTAAATTACGTTATTTTTTCCCTTTCCTTTTCCTTGTCGTGCTACCCCGTGCCTCTTCCAAAGGTGAAAGGGATTTGTGAAGTCCTCATCTGGCAAAACAGAAAGAAGTAAAGGAAAATGAAAAAGTACGTGTTCAGGTTGAAGGAAAACCCTCAAAATTCCACTCATCACTCATCTTGCTCCATTTGGTGTGGGAAAGCTGCATAAGTGAAAAGAGAATGAAAGGGAGGAGAATCAAAGCCTGGTTGTGACTGTTTCAGTACTCCTAATGTGTCCTTGATGAAAAACCTCCTGTTTTCCATGGTGGTTCTGTGAAGGGAGAGGGGGACAGGTAAACCCTTTTTCACTGCTGAGTGTTTGCACATGAAGCCTTATCTCTCATCTCTGCTGTCCCACTGACATGTTCCTCCTGCAGTGCCCAGAGCACTTCTCTCTGCTCTCTCATTAAGGACTGGATGTATCCTTGAATCCATTCTCAAGCATGGATTTCCCCAGCGGAATTCATAGAATCATAGAATAGCTAGGGTTGGAAAGGACCTTAACATCATCCCGTTCCAACACACATCCCCCCCCCACACACACACTAAACTGTGCCACCCAAAGCTTCGTCCAACCTGGCCTTGAACACTACCAGGAATGGAGCATTCACAGCTTCCCTGGCCAACCCATTCCAGTGCCTCACCACCCTCACAGCAAAGAATTTCTTCCTTAGATCCAATCTACACCTCNATTCACAACCTCCCTGGCCAACCCATTCCAGTGCCTCACCACCCTCACAGCAAAGAATTTCTTCCTTAGATCCAATCTAAACCTCCCCTGTTTCAGTTTGAACCCGTTACCCCTTGTCCTGTCACTACAGTCCCTAATGAAGAGTCCCTCCCCAGCATCCCTATAGGCCCCCTTCAGATACTGGAAGGCTGCTCTGAGGTCTCCACGCAGCCTTCTCTTCCCCAGGCTGAACAGCCCCAACTTTCCCAGCCTGTCTTTGTATGGGAGATGCTCCAGTCCCTGATCATCCTCGTGGCCTCCTCTGGGTTTGTTCCAACAGCTCCATGTCCTTTTGATGCTGAGGACACCAGAAGTGCACCCAGTGCTCCAGGTGAGGTCTCACAAGAGCAGAGTAGAGGGGCAGGATCAGCTCCTTGGCCCTGCTGGTCACACTGCTTTGGATGCAGCCCAGGATACGGTTGCTTTCTGGGCTGCAAGCGCACACTGCAGCCGGCTCATGTTCATGTTCGCATCGATCACCACCCCCAAGTCCTTCTCCGCAGAGCTGCTCTCAATCTCCTCTTTGCCCAGCCTGTAGCTGTGCCTAGGATTGCTCCAACCCAGGTGTAGGACCTTGCACTTGGCATGGTTGAACTTCCTGAGGTTGGCATCAGCCCACCTCACAAGTGTGTCAAGGTCCCTTTCTTCAACCACTGGCTTTCAGAGATCTTCTCATATACCCAGTGATCATTTGCTTATGCTGGCTGGTTCTTCAGCACCCAAGCCCTGCATTGGGAAGCCAAATGCCAGCAAGTACCAGATACCTTAAGGGGAACTGAGTTTTCAGAGTGTGGATCCCTAAACCTTCTGAAATGAAATTTTACCTTCATCTTCTGTTCTCTTTATCTTCTTATCACCTTCTGAGAATAAATTCCCCAATTTCAGAGTATTTGAAAATCTTGGGCAAATATATATCTGAGCTAATCCAACAGGGAGGATGTATAAGGATGTTCAAAACGTTATTTTGAGAAATGAGAAAGGTCAAGAAACGTGAATTTTTTACCAAAATCAGTAGAACATTCTGTTCTAACTATCTGTTAAGAGATGTTCCTTTGCAACACTACAGTGCAGAGGAGAAGGCACTATTAAAGCTGATGTATTCACTGGATTTCATCGTACAAAGACAGTACTTCTCACAATGGAAATATCTGTATCAGATCATGCTAAGTGTTTCTGCTTTAAAACCATAATAATTTGCTTTAATTCCATGGCTTTTCAGAACGTGAGCTGAACTCAAGCTGGTTATTATTTCCAGTGTCCAGTTACACATTGAGGAAATCGATGTTTTAATTATGGTTTGCATCATACTTTAGTTATTACAGCACTTTAATGTCAGTATGGTTTGTCAGGATGTAGAAAGTGGTCTCTGTATATGGAAATAGATCTCAAATATGTTTGGCAAAGAGAGCAAAACCAAAGGGAGGGGGAAAAAAATCACAGCAAGTGCCAAACTTCAAGAAAATGTTAATCCAAATCTAAAAACAAACTGCACTTTCAAGTCTTCCTCCCCCCCATCTCCTGGTCATTTTTCATCCATTAGAAAGGAAATGAATTACATCCGTCTTTGAAAGACGTGAATTTGTGGGCCTTTTGTCTTACTACCACACACTGTTTCCAGTCTCCTTAGTATTTGGCTTCCAGTTTTGCGTCTTTCCTGATTTTCATGAATAGGAACTATTTAGGCATTATGGGAACAGTTGCCCTGTAACTAAATGCTTGAGGTTTGAATTCAGGAGGCTCATCTCTTCATTGGGACCTCTTGCTTGGTGTGAACATGTTGCTTCACTCCCTCGTTACTTGTAACTGAGGAACAGGAAAAATACTTTCCACCCTTAACTTTATCACTACTATAGGGGATTAGAAGAGCTCGGTAAAAGTGATATACAAGTGCATTAAAAGAAAGCATTTCCCACCTAGATCAAAATTCAGAGGAAAGCTGGCTTTTTTCTCCTATGAAGAAGTCTTCTCTAGATTTATTCCTGTTATCAAGATGCATTTTCAAAAGGAATAATACATTCATTAAATTTTTTAAGCCAACTCTAAGTTCTTTGGGGCACATCTCTCTCTTACTGCATGTCTTTGGGTACAATAATTGCCTCTGGGCTCCTGGATGCTTGCTGGTCCTTAGTATAAATGAATAATAAATGTAAACAAGAAAGCAAAGATGGTTATTTAAAGGTGACAGTGATTCAGTTTCATCCTCAAGCTGATGAACACTGGATGTTTGGGGGGGGGGAGGGTTAGTACAAAGAAAAGGCCTCTCTGCTTGCTGTTTCTTATATACTTCACAAGTATCTGATACTGGCTTATGTCACATACATGTCATAGGATCAGATGGCCATTTTATGTGACCCTGCTGATTCTCATTCTATTTATGTGACTCTCCAAATACGTTTGACCTTTGTGTATATCTGCTAACATGCTAAGTCACTGCTGGTTTTCAATACAAAGCTGTGCTATTTGTGCACACGGTTAGGCATGCAATTGCTCATTTAGCTTCTCTAAAGCTTGGATCCTGTATGTAAGAATTCATTCACAAAATAAATAGGGCTATGGAAGCAGACAAGCTGTGTTCCTGTTTTACTCTTTTAGATTGATGTCTTGCCTGAAATCGTTGAGGCTGTGGAGGGGAAGGTGGAAGTGTTCCTAGACGGTGGTGTAAGAAAAGGCACAGACGTTCTCAAAGCACTTGCTCTTGGTGCCAGAGCTGTGTTCATTGGAAGACCTCTCATCTGGGGCTTGGTTTATCAAGTAAGTCAGAACAAGCTCAATTTTATGTTTATAAATATCTAGACTCCCTGTTTAAGCTCCGTGTATGCACAAATGTGTATGTGTGTGCACATAGGAGTGCATGTGTGATGGTACCCAAGTGTGTCTGCATATATCCAGACCATCTGATTTAAAATTTGCTATGACAAGTACTCAGGAGTTATGGTTGTACATAAAACTTTGTTGGCACAGTATGTACACACATGAGCTATATGTACACATAATAGTACATATTGTCTCCTAATCTCTTAGGGTGAAGAAGGAGCAAAAGAGGTTCTCCAGATGCTGAAGGAAGAGTTTCGCCTGGCAATGGCACTGACAGGTGAGACATCAACGTTTCCCCTCAGTAATCACACTTTCTCATTGCTTTTATTTGCCCTGGGCAAGATGCCATAGTAACTTACACAAAGGAGATGGAAATGTTTGCAGTATAAAAAAGGGAAGAAAACTTGTTATCCCTGTCTTATAGATGGGACCTAAGCAGATAAGCTAAAAGCAATAAAAGATCTTTTACACAAGGAGAGCAATAAATCCATAGAAAAGTAATGGAAAATCCTCAGTCGCTAAGGGGTGGATTTCAGCTGATGGAATGTAGATTTCGATGGGACAGGAAAAGAGAAGGCACAGGGTGGGATGGAAAAGCAGGACTTTCAACTGATATGTAACTTCCGCTCCAGGGTGCCGGAGAGTAGAAGAAATCGGCAGGACACTGATACGAAGACATCAAGTACTATCTTCTAAGATTTAGGTCTGAAGATTATTGCCTAGCGTGCTGCCTGTTGTACAGAAAGTGGGCTACCAGACAAAAAGCCACTGTGTTCACTCTTTGGGCCTCATCCTGCAATCCTGACTGAGAAGAAGTGGTCTGTAAGAGACGACTTGCTGAAGAATGTACTTAAAGCGAACGTTACAGGTGTTTCTGTATTCTCTTAGGGTCTTAAGGAAAGCTGCTCTACCGGGAGTTGTCATTAAAGATGGGCCTTTATAGAAGACCAATATAGAAACCTCAAGGTGCTTTGCATCAAATGTTAATATTAACTTACATGCCTGGAGGTAACTCAGATGTTAAAATGAACACTAAATGAAACTATAAACTAAAATGTTTGACAGCAAACGACCATCAAAATGGAGAAATTTAAAATGTAAAAGATAGTTCTTTCTCACTGTTAGAGAAAGTACACTGTAGATTGTGGAGATTAAATCTTGCTTTCTTGTGGACATAGTGTCATTTCCCTAAAGACTATATGCTATTACTTTACAACTAAGAGTTCTCTGAGCTCCTACTGCCTACATGCTTAGAAAGAGCTGACTAGCAAAGCAAAATTGGGGAAATCCTGCTGTTTAAGTGACATAAAACCCCTCTGCAATGAGACATTACATGTGTCCATCAGGTATAGGTCAGACTCTTGGCTGGTGCAAATCCTTGTAGTCCTACTGCCTTCACAAAACTGCACCCAGCTGAAGCTGTGAGTCCAGTTTTCACCTGGATTCATTTGCTGACAGTGGCAAGTGAAGGCTGATGCTACCTGGGAGAGTCTGTAGGATTTGCAGCCATGTGCAAAGGAGTAACTTGAATAATCGAGGCATTATCCTTTCACTTGGGAAGATCCTAGTGGCACTACTCAGTTTCCATGAACACCCTTCAGACAGATAAATCTTAGTGTTATCACTCTGCTTATGATGAGGATACAGAGATGTACAGGATCTGCTGAACAATCCAAATCCCCACTGAATTCAAGAGAAATTTTGCCCTATGAAGAACAAAAGGCTACCTTCATACTACAGAGTGACCTTTATTTAGGTGAGCAAGCAGGCAGAGGAGTTAAGACTCTACTAATCTCATTTGGGTAAAGCTAAGGGTGGCTCTTCATCTGTCTCACTTCTGCTGCAGGCATAGCAGTGTTACTGGAAGCAGGCAGAGGCTGCTGCAGGAAGGTCTTGAAAATCTTATTGTAGAAATGCAGTGTTCATTTCTAAGGGGGAATAAAAAAAGAAACCCAAAAGCCTTGGTTTCATTGTTCACTGTCACTGACATCACTGGTTCCACCGTTTGTTTCCCATCAGTGTCAGAAGGCCTCATGCATTCTGACTCTCCCTTTTTGCTCTGTTTGACATATCCCTTCCCGAGCTTTAGAGGCAGCTTTGTAATAAAATGATGGAATATTATAATGTGAACTAAAGCTGGGGCTGGAACTCAGAAAGGGGAGAAAGCCCAAAAGGCCACATGCTTGCCCTCCAGTTGTAAAATCTGTACTCTTATTTACTGCAGAATGCAGTGTGTTGTGTGAGGGTTGCATAGCAACAAAATAAAGTTTATCTCTGTAAGGAAATATGAATGTTTCTCAGAGCACAGAGAAGCATAATTTCTGCTGTTTACTGCACTTATCATATCTGTTGCAATGTGGACTGTGTCAGATGTCAATTACAGACTAACTTCAGAAAGACTGTTTATTTTAGATAATATAAATGTTACTTAAAAGATAGGGGCACAATATCTTATGTTTACAAGTTGAAGATCTATTTCTAAAGTTTAGAAGATGCAGTTTCCTGCCTCTGCCCCAACCAGATTCAAGGAAAGTTCTGTTATTCTGTGGTCCAGGATGAATTCTGATGGTGAGGCAACTGGTTTCATTACTTGTGCGTAGTTTAACTGTTTCTAGTTCCTCTGGGATAATGGCTTGACGTTATTTTTCCCTGCTTGTTATGTGAGAATTGTCTGACTGCCTCCCAGTTCAGTGCATTCAAACTCAAAATTAGAGCTCAATCCTGAAAGGCTGTGAAACAGCATTAACAGAAATGAGATTCATTCATCTCGTAGACTTCAGGTTTTAAAACATTAAACAGTGGACTGAATTTCCCTTGATTTTGAGCCAACCAAACACAAGTGGTTCCTGAAATTATTAGCAAAAGGCAGGAATTCTGTTTGGTTTTGGTTTCAGCTTTGAATGCAGAAAGACAAATGCCCCCATTTTAAAAGCTGAACACCACCCTGCCTAAGAAAAAGATCTGCCTCACAGTTGCTTTACCTGAAGAAGCTGAGAAGAAAACCCAGCACAAAGAACAAGTGGTGGTGACAGATCTTTCTGTGGTTTGTGAGGGTGTTTCCAAGGAGAACAGAAGCAATGTAACAGAAGCAATAATAGGCTTTTGTGAGAGATGTTAAAAATAATGTTATTTTTATGAGAAAAATACAGTGTTTGTCCATAACATAACAAATGAACCCACCAAACTCTTAGGAACAGTTAGTCACAGTCCTCAGATCAAGGCAGAGAAGCCAGGGGGAACAGAAGGTGCATTTTGCATTTATGATGCTTTAGGATATCTGCCTGCCTGCATTTCAAACAACAAACACAGTGTCTTGGTGGTTTTAATCGTGAAATCATTTTCTGGCTCTACCTTAGTTCCATAATGGAGCCTTAGGTACCAAGGAGAAATGTCTTCATATTAAAAGTCTAGTAAGGGAAGAACAGTCAGTGATATTTATATACCCAGAAAGACAGCACTCAGCTGGTGTGCTGTGTGCCTAGAAAAAGCAACACACTTGGGTGGCTGGTGACTGAATGGAGTTCCCTAACCATCCCTTAGGTAGACCATGAGCATTCCCTGGAAAAGGAGATTTGAGCTCTTAACAAGGGCGTATTTATTGGATCTTTTGTGGACAGAGAAGAGACCAAAAGAAAAACCTGGCAGCATGGAAGAGAAGGAGGATCCTGTCATTTTTAGGTGAAAGTGGCACCTCCCAAGAAGCTAAGATGTGATGCAGGCTTTTACATAATGGTGTTTCATATTCAGCCTACACATGGATTTCTCTGGTGTGGTCAGTTTTGAAGATCCCCTTTTTGGAAGCATCCCTACAAAGTTGTCTCCTTTGCCCCAGTGAGCCCGCTGAGGACTAAACCCACTGAAGAAAATATGGAAGAGAGTGGTGCTCTAGGGAGGATGTGTAGAAACCAGTCAGGAGATATGGAGAGGCTTCAACCCTGGTTTGAGATCTCAACAACTGGACTCAAGAGACCCATATCTAGCAAGATGTTCTAAAGAAAACAGTGTGTTTCAAAGTGGCAAGATCAATGCAGTTTAGATTGGATAAGGAAGAAGTTCTTTACTGTGAGGGTGGTGAGGCACTGGAATGGGTTACCCAGGGAGGTTGTGAATGCTCCATCCCTGGCAGTATTCAAGGCCAGGTTGGACAGAGCTTTGGGTGCCATGGTTTAGTGTGAGGTGTCCCTGCCTATGGCAGGGGGGTTGGAACTGGATGATCTTAAGGTCCTTTCCAACCCTAACTATTCTATCTATGATTGAGCCTGTGATGTTGTTTGGACATCTGATGGAGCACATCAAGGCTCTGGCAGCAAGCAGGGACCTCCTAAGAAAAATACAGTACCACTCTGCAAAAGACCTGCAGCAGAAGCTGCAAAACGTGAGCAGTTTGTGCCTGGAGCATAGGTTTGGCTCCACTGGGAATGTCTTTGTTATAAAAGCCTGGCAGTTCCATACAGCAGAGGAGAGCACGGAGGCCAGCATTGCAGTTCTGTGAGCAGAAGATGGCAGGAGTCATCCTGTCAGCAGTGAGACCATCTGACCTTTCAGTTAAGCAGAGGAGGAGATTAGTGTAGCTTTGGGACAGATTTTATTCTCCTGTTTGGCCTGTGAGTTCTTTGAAGCAGAGACCTGCTGCTTTTTGAATGCTTGGAGCCTGCGCACAGGGTGGAGAATCCACTAAGTAAATAATAGGAGTCATAATTCAGTGCACTGAAGCTGAAGAGCTGTGAAAGACATGATCTGTTTTCTTGTGACCTCCACCTCTCGCTGTGACTCCGGGACACGTTATTGTGTTTAATTTTACCAGTGGCCAAGTCAAACAAATAGCTCTGGAACTGGTAAGAACTCCACCTCCAGCCCCAGTTTTTCAGGTTAAGCATGAAACTTGTCTGTCTTACTGGGAATTTCTGAACATAAATAAACAGACACTTAGAGTAACTGGGTTTGATAAATGGGCAGCATAGGTCGGGGCCTGTTGGATATGCAGGCGACCCAAAGATGAAGCAGACTGGGGAAACAGGCAGGAATGGCTCTGCTTTTCTTGGCTTCTCAACTGGTTTTCAGGCTGAAATCAAATACTTGAGAGCATGAGGAAAGCTGGCTTCTGAAGTCATGATTTTGCACTGAACCTCACTGTAAGGATATCTCTTATAAAGCTACTTTTGATGTGGAAATTTGGCTCCAAACCACACTGAAGGCCATTATAAATAACCACTTCATCACAGGACACACAGAAGTTGGCTTCCTTGAACACTCCTAGAAAGCAAGTCTAACCTTATTGAGCCATAACCTCAGCTAGTGTAAATCAGAGAAGCTCCATTGACTTCATTAGTTTATACTGATTTACACCAGCTGTGACTGTGGCCCACAAGACAGCAAGATATGTCAGCTTCTAAATTCTGTCACTGAGTGTTGAACAAAACTGTTTTTAAACCAAGCCTGGTAATCCCAGATTTAGACACTAATGAGACACAGTGCTGTAATCGTTTCACGATGCCTATATGCTCCATTTTGGTTTCATTTTTGCCTTGCTTCTGTTTTTCTTATCTCCTGCCAAACACAGGGAGAGTACCACATATGTTACATTCATAACAAAGATGTTTTGCTGCTTTGAGAACATGTCCTCCAGATGCAAAATGCCTTTGGGTTATAGTTTAGCTTCTTCCTTTGCATAGGTACGTTGGTTATGAGCCAATACAAGAATGCTCTTGAGGGCCAGCCCCATGTTTCTCTGGAGCCTGGAGTCCTTGACACCCAAAGGCTGCCCTAGCTGAACTTCAAAGCTCTGACTCCTCCTTAGGGATTTTGAGTTCCCAAATCATCATTTCAGATGGGCGGGATGAATTGTGTCCAGGAGCAGTGTGATAGGAATGTCCCAGGACTATCAATACGTCTCTTCTGTCATAATCCTGCAGGGTGCTCATGTAGTTAACTGTCCTGAGTAATTAAGTGCACTGGCAGTACCTGTATGATATGGAAGGCTGGTAGATACATACAGCTGGTTTGTTCAGCTAAGGGGAAGGCATTCATATAGCTAGACTGACAATGATTAATACTGATTAATATTTCATGATAACAGCAGCTGTAAATTGCAGTCAAGGTCAAGGCTGTTGTGCACTGCAAAGATGCTTTTCTGCAAGCAGCAGTCTCTACCCAACAGTCAGAAGCGTACGCTGGCAGGCAGAGGAGGAGGAAGTCTCTTTCTATAAAATGGGGGTAGAAGCAAACTGATTTCCCCTGTTAAGTCCCTTAAATTTCAATTCCACTGCTTTAATTATAAATCATGCTGTTATCGCTAAGGCAGACAACTCTGGGGTAGACATCATGTATCTCAAATACTCAGCAAGCATGGGGGAGGTCCACAGATGAACTACAGAGCAGAGGTAAAGCTGGGCTACAGCAGAGCTTTAACCTCCATATTTTTCCTTGAGAAAGGTGGAGCTCCTTATACAACTGGGACTGTATCTTGTGCTCTGCCAGTTTGCCAAACAGAAGCTGACTGTGGTGGTGTTGTAGTTTGAACCCAGCCAGGCAGCACGTTCACCCACTCAAACCCTCCTTCCTGCCTCCCCCCACCCCTTTCCTCTTCACTCCCAGAGGAGTGGGAGGAAAATGGGCCGAAGAACTCCCACTGGTCAGATAACAACAGTCCAGTAACCAAGGTACAACACAAATCACTATCGCTATCACCAACAATAATAACAATGACAAAGAAAACAAGGGAAGAAGGTACGATACCACCCGCCGAAAACGAGCCCGACCGGGAAGTTCCCCCTCCTTCCGGGTCACTCCCAGTTACCTCCTGGGCATGACGTGCTATGGTATGGAATACCTCTTTGGTCAGTTTGGGTTCTGTCCCTCCTTTCTCCCGGCCCCCCTTCTCCCCGGCAGAGCATGAGGCTCACAAAGTCCTTGGTCAGGGCAAACATCGCTCAGCAACAACTAAAAACATCGGCCTTATCAGCCTTGTTCCCAGGCTAAGTCAAAACACAGCTACTAAAGAGAAGAAAAACTGACTGCAACTGCTGAACCCAGGACAGGTGGCTTTACAGTATGGGAATGTAAGAGCTCTGATTTCTTGCTGGTTATCTGTAATTCAGTAGTATGACATGATTTTTACTTGTGTTCTCTCCAAGCCCTACATTATAGCAACCCTTTTAATTCTGTATGCTGTGTTTTATTAGATTTTCCAATTAGGAGGATCCAAAGTAGTGTATTTAAAACACCTAGTTGTCATTAAAAAATGACCTGCAGACCAGGTACTCATGGTTAGGTTCACTTCACATGAGATTTGTCTAATTTTCAAGAATGGTCACAAAGGCTTCAATAGAAGGTGCAAGGAACTTGCAATAAGGCAACGTGGCATACACGTAGCTCTTACACAAATTCAGAATGTGTACTGTATGCATTTCTATGTGATATGATCAGCAAATAAGTTCAGCACGTATAGTTACCAGACTCAGAAATTTAATACGGATGTGACCTACACAGTCTTCATAGCAGATGAGATCTGAATGCTGACTGAGATAGGAATTTGAACAGCAGGATCATCTTACGTACATAAGCTTCCTTCTGAGTCTATAGGTTTACTCTATTGAAGATAAGCTAGCTTGGTGTGTTGAAGAGTGTAGGTGAGGTCTCTACTATAATTCTAATACAAACTGTCATTGACTCTAGAGTTACACATCTGCAGCCTTCCCATTAAGGAATTAAGAGGACCAAAAATTCAATTTGGTATAAGCAAATTCCCTTTCAAAGCTTGCATCAATACCCAGGAATCTGGAAATGATTAAAAAGCAAGCCCCTTTCATACAGGAATCTCCAGTGGCAAACTATCTGAAAGGCAGAAATTTATATTAGGAAAAGAGAACTAGGTCACACCATCTTACTGTTGTGTTCCACAACAACAGAATGCATCTATAAATAAAGTATAAAAGTTGCTGACAATCCACCTCATTTCCTTACTGCCTACTGGTGAGTTTGTTCCACAACTTCTAACCCAGCTGCGGGAGTGTCAGCATCCATCTCCCCTTTGCTATGCCAGTGCACCTGATTCCATCCTGCATGTGATGCAGCACTTCATGTCAGTAAAAGAAACACTAAGTGCCTCCTCAAGGCAGAGGAACCCAGTCTCTGGTTCTCAAGCTACATATCAGCTACAGCCATAGTAAAGAAGTTAAAAAGAAGGCTAGCAAAGACATTGAAGTGCTCTTGCCTACGTCATGTTACTCACTCCATAATGTTGTCCTGGGACCAGAGAGGTTATAGAGCTTACTCTTACAGAACTTCTGCTGTAAGAGTCATGTATTTGAGTAAATAAAGAAGCCCACCACAATTACAACATTCTTTCCACTTCATCTGTTTAGACACTGATATGATCTTTGTCCAAAATGTTTAGGAGCAAATCATGAGCTAGTATAGCTCTGTTGCAATCTGTAGAGTGGTACTGATCTACATCAGCTGAAAACCTGAATCTACAGGCTCATCTCTTCCTACCCTCCCAAGAGGAACCAAGGTTTCCACTGGTTTCACTGGAAGTTCTGTGTGCGTCCCATCAGGACTGCAGCATTTGAATCTGTGGGACAATCAGTTGTCAGGAATTCTGAGGCAAAAGCTGGAAGAAAGCAGCAAGTTCACAGTTTGGCATGGTTTGAACAGTTATGTTCTCGATGCTGCTGGTATGTCCTAGACAAAGTTGCCCTGTTACAGAGTTGATACTGAGTATCAGGCCATGTTGTGTAAAAGGGAAAATGAACATCCCTGGTGCATGACATGCATGCTTTAATGTATAAATAAACAAGTACATTATGATTTCTGCACTTTTCCCACCATGTTATCTATCCATAAAGTATACCTTAACTGCATCCAGTTTCTAAACCTTTGCTTTTTATGTGCTCATTGTTAACCTGGAAGATTGCCAGAGCTGTACAGCAGGCCTAAAAGACGTATCTGATAGTTCTAGCTCCAGCTTATTTTCTGGTTGTTCAGCGGTGCCAGAGAAACTTTGAAGACCTTGTGGTGCATCGTTAACAGTGTCTCCTTGTGCTGGTCTATGGATAGGCACTTGAGAGCCTTCCAGTATCTGAAGGGGGCCTATAGGGATGCTGGGGAGGGACTGTAGTGACAGGACAAGGGGTAACGGGTTCAAACTTAACCAGGGGAGGTTTAGATTGGATCTAAAGAAGAAATTCTTTCCTGTGAGGGTGGTGAGGCACTGGAAAGGGTTGCCCAAGGAAGTTGTGAGTGCTCCATCCCTGGCAGCGTTTAAGGCCAGGTTAGACGTTGGGTGGCANTCTAAAGAAGAAATTCTTTCCTGTGAGGGTGGTGAGGCACTGGAAAGGGTTGCCCAAGGAAGTTGTGAGTGCTCCATCCCTGGCAGCGTTTAAGGCCAGGTTAGACGAAGCCTTGGGTGGCATGGTTTAGTGTGAGGTGTCCCTGCTTATGGCAGAGGGGTTGGAACTGGATGATCATAAGGTCCTTTCCAACCCTAACTATTCTAGGATTCTATGATTCTATGTGTAGGTTTGTAACTGCTGCACAACAGACTACAAAACCACACACAACCTAAATAATTTGCCAGCATGCTAATGAACAGTAAGCCCAGACAGTTCAACCAGCTGTATGCTCTGCTTTCTTAAGTTTCAAGTGTGTTGGGTTTGCGTGTATGTGTCCCCCCAGCAAGCATAAAGTAGTACTTTCGATCTATTGCTGAAAGGCCCTTTTACCGTAGACAAAAAGATAAATAAGTATTCTTTTGATTCTCAGTCCTTTTTCCATTACTGCTCTGCTATGGATGAGAGTTGTATTAGTTATTATAGAGGATGTAGAATGCATTCGAAGAACTAGGAACTGTAGGGTATATCCAGCCCACAAGCTCATTTATTAATTTGTGTTGCTGTTTACCGATGTGTTTGGAAATCTTCAGCATCATATGACGAGCAAAGATGTTGGCTGCAATGTAAAAGCATCTCTAAGGCAACACTTTGTACTGCTGCCATGATCTCTAGAGCTGTGATTGCGGCACAGTTGTGGATGAAGTTTCCATTCTGACTGAATCTCTCCTGCTATACACTGAAAAATTTACCTTGGAGGATTTTTATTGCCTCTATCAGAAGCTTTTTGGTAATTAATACAGCAAAAATAATATCTATATTACTACATTTATAAATACCTGGGAACCCAGCAGTGACTATCTTGAGCTTTGTTGGTTTTGATGCTTAGAAAAATGCAGCGACTGACTGATGTTTGCCAAAGAGTTTGAAATCTTTACAAAAGCAAAGTGTCTGTATGCCATATAACATGATGCATCAATTAAAGGTGTCTTTGCAGAGGGGACAACCCTGTTAAGCAATATTCCTTTCTTTACAGCTAGCTTTTTTTCATCCTTACCTTCCCAACCCCTTGGGAAGATGGTGAAGGAGAAATTCCTTGAAGTTTCTCCTTCCTTTTCCACTTGGAATTGGTGAATACTCTCTTCTCGATTGCCTCATTGGCTGCAGGAAGGTGTAGCTGTGATTAATTTCCCCCATGCCCCCTTGTTTCTGCTTCAAGTGCTGTCCACAGTGAGACCATCCTGCAGTACAGTATCAACATGGTAAATGCAAGAACAACTCATCTCAATATTAATATGTTCAGTGAAGTATGTCAATTAATTATTGTTCACTTATGCTGCCACACAGACACTTCCACTGCTCCAACAAGATGTTTTTAAACAGCACAATAGTATATAAACAGCTGATAAAAACACGGTGGTCGACCTAGTAAGAACTTTGGATTTGTGAGTGTAGTGTAATTTGCTGAAAGCAAGCACTCAGTATGTAAGCTTACAGGTCATTTAGTGTTCAAAGCAGCAATTCCTGCTATATTTTTTTCTCTTTGTGAATTAAAATCTTCCAAATCAAGTGATCCAAAGTCAATTCCAGCAGGTGATTTAAGTTCTGCAGAAGAAAACTGTGCACATGTCTTGTTACATGGGGCTGCCTTTTCATCTTACATGTATAAATACATCCCACATGTATAAATACATCCCAGACATGCACACACATGAAGTGGTTACTTGTACACAGAAGCAGAGAAGCCATGCTGAGGTACATATCTAATGTCTGCCTTGTAATTTCTCCTGCCCTGATCTTGACCTATTGGAATTCGTTTATGTCCTTGGAATTCACTTATGTCCTATATATAAATTACAAAACCACAGCTGAGTGCCTTTAAGGAATAAAGCCCCAGCCAATGTGCAGCTCCCTGGGCTTATTGGTTTTACTGTTCCTGAGACACATTACCTAAAGGCTGCCTGACCCTAAGCCTGATTTCACAGAGATGAAACCTGCTTTTTGCCTGTAGGTGGAAGTCATGCAGGACCTAACACCTTTATAGCCTTTGCATCAGTGCAAATATACCATGAAGTGTACATAGCTAATTATTAAGAAGGTGGAAAGATGACTTCATCTTGGTTTGGAGGTGCCAGTGAGATGCTTTCGGGGTGTTTCCATCTCAAAACAAAGACATACAGGATCCAGTGTCTGAAACCTGAAGGTATTAAAAACAAAGTGTGGGTTCTTTTTTTAGCAGTAAGTGTTGGAGTGTTCCCAAGGAACGGGGCAAATTGTCCTTTGTGGTACTTGCATGGAAAAAGGATGTTTTTTAGAAGATATCCTCTGTTTTGGTCCGGAAATATTGGAGACTTGTTGGGTGAACTGTTCTGTCTTTTTCATGGTGAAAATCAACTTAGATGACTACAATATCTCTGCAATATCTCTACTTACTACATCTACAGCTTTTGATGTTTTTGGAGTTTGTTCTTTTATTTGTGGGCGAACCTATGTGAATCAGGCAAGATAAGGGTAGTTTGCATGACCCATTTGTGCAACCCAAGCTATCAAGAGGTGAACCAATTCCTTGAGCCTGAATGGTGCTGAGCCTCTTTTTCAGAATTTCCCAATGATTCTGGGCATTTAGGATTTTTAAACCTCTAAGATCCAGTGATGCTTTGGCTTAAGGTCCCTATTTGGGTTCATCAGTACAGCTCTTTTTTGTTGGAATGGTACCTTGCTGAATGAGACTCATCAAGGCTAGGCACTGTCATCTTGTTTCTCTGACATCTCTACTTTTGACTTTGCTGGTGTGGATACAACAGATGTCTCACTGTCCTGCTGACCCATGGTTGGTTTGAAAGCATAATTCCAGGCCTTGTGAGGATGGAACATTTGTAAAGCAGCAGCCCCTTACTAATCTGCAGAGAAAAAGCATGTATGACAGGCAGTGGGGATTCCATTTTTCAGGATCCAGGGTTTAAGACAGGCTTAAAGGAGTCTTATTAAAAGTGTTTTCCAGTGCATGTGACTCCTTCTGACAGCACCCAGGTGGTTAAGAAACTGGTATTAAGAATAAAAGCTGTTTCTCTTTTCTGCACAACAAATGGTTCAAGTGTCTGGTATTCGACTCAGAAAGGAAACCTGCAGCAGTCATGTCCCCTGAAATAAACCAACCAACATTTTGAGCTGCCAACACTTCTGTCTATTACGTCAAGGCATCGCAAAGTTGAAAGCATAGCAAAGTAATATATATATGTATTTTTTTTCAGTAATCCCAGGGTAAATATTAGGCAGACAGCATTTCTGCTTTGCGCATTAATGAAACTCGACTGAATTTGAAAAGCCTGCAAGTGCACTTTGGGGATTTCGGAAAGTGTCGTTTGACCATGAGCTAAGACCAGAAGCTGCCATTTTGCAGATGGGGCAGGAGGGAAAGGCTTTGGCCTCATTCATAACTTCACAGCTACTGCAAATATCAGCTGATGAATATTTATGTTATGACTGGCAGAGGCCCGAAAGGCAAATGAGAGGGAGAAGCAGCAGAGGGGGAAGCTTAAGTTAGGAAAATGGTTGTCTGAACTCTGTGGGATTTCTTTACCAACACTTTCCATGCTTGAACAGTAGCTGCTGAATGAAATCATTATGTGCTGAGCCCCTGCGCAGGAAAATAAGGTTTGTCAAGACTCTGTTCGTTAGCACCTCGTACTTTGTTTGAACCTTGGACATTTGCTGGGCTCTGTAAAGGAAAACTTTTTTTCCTTCAAATCAAACATGCTATAGAGCTATCCAGTTTTCTTTTGTTTAGTCATTACTGTGATAGCACTCATTTAAAACAGAGTTTTATTGTAAGGAAAACAGGGGGCTAGGCAGGAATGTGAAGTGCTACAGGCTGGGTATTGAGGAGGTGCTGCTGCAAGGCAGACTAAGGCTGCAACTATGGAAAGGGTTAAATTAGAAGTGTCATTATTGAGCAGACCTGTAGTGCTTGGCTGCCCAGCTGTGCTGGTGGCTATAGGCTCATCCCCTGTACCACGAGCACACATTGAAACCAGACCTCTGCCCTGCAAGTTGCTGCACAGCTATTGATAAGCAGAGGAGGTGAGGGGAAATGCAAACTGAATTAGTTGGGCACAGACTGGGAGAGACTAAAAGACACCTATACTTTCCTCTCTGCCCAAATCCTCAGCACAAACACTATGTTTTATTTAACTGCTGCAGGCAGTAAGTGTTTGGTTAAAATAAAAGTTTGTTCTTTGCAAGAAAGCAGTTCCCCAGTAATTCCTGTGGGTATCAGCAATCTCTAATTACTGGTTCAGTTAGTATTGGACTTGATTTTTAAGGGAGCAGAAGAGGTGAGTGTCCTTCCTCTAGATAACATCATTTCAAAGTAATGTATTTCTTCGTATTTATATTATCTCAAGTCACTCATTGAGAAGGGGGAAAAAATCCAAATCTCTTCCTTTTGCCTTCACCAGGCCGTAAATTAACAGCAAGGAACAACTTCCAATGAAGTTCACGTGCATGACTTCACTATTGGGATGGATCAAGCTCAGGAAGGAATCCGGCTGAGGTAAGGAACTGCTGGAAGTCAGGTAGGGCTTTACTGCAGGGATGGGTGGCTCTGGGTGGTCAAGACCCCCTCCCTGGACCACAGCATCAGAAAGCAGCAGTTTGGGACTGTGTGAAACACCAGTGCCTTTAAAAGCAGGCAGCCTGAGTTGGATACATAGGGAAAAATAGGAGTGCACAGAGCTGGTCACTTCAGGAACTCATTCCCAAGGGCTCTGCAAATTTGCCAGGCGGAATTAGGGAAAAGCGCTACATTTTGGCTATTCTTCAGAGGAATCCCCAAACTTGGCACTGACCTGCTCGCTGTTTCTCCAAGAGGTGGGTTTTCTTACACTGCTTATTTAGAGGTACCTTAATGTACAAGGAGGTAATACTCACGTGCAGGAAGCCTCAGGGGCCTCTCACCGCACATCACCCGCTCTCGAAGCCCTCCTGCTCCTTCCCAGCCCGTGTGGAGATTCCCGATGTACAGACACCAGCAGATGGAGCTGCGGGACATCAAGCGCTCGTTTCCCGGGACACGCCAAAGCCGGGACAGTCATTTCGGACGGCGACGGGGTTCTTTGGCGTTGGTGTTTCCTCATGCAGCAGTGAGGTGCGGCCGCCATGAGGGTGCTGAGGGGAGGGTGCGTCCCTCTCCTCAGCGGTGTTCGCTGAAGAGTATGGGGATGGCAAGGCAGCCACGATCCCCCTCCCCGCAGCTCGGCTTTCCTCATGGTGAAGGGGTTTGCCCGGCAGTGTGGGTCTCAGTTTGCCCTTCAAGGCGGCCATCGATGGTTCCTCCCTCACCTTTGTCGTTGATGCCTGCACCGAGGTGGGGCGGCCATGACGGTGCTGAGGGCGGCTGAGTGAGGGGAAGGTGCGTCCCTCTCCTCAGCGGTGGTTGCTGAAGGGTGTGGGGATGGCAAGGCAGCCATGAGCCCCCCCGGAGCTCGACTTTCCTCATGGTGAGGGGTTTGCCCTGCAGTGTGGGTCTCAGTTTACCCCTCAGGGCGGCCATGGCTCGCTCTTTCCTCTGCTCTTTCCGTTGATGCCTGCACCGAGGTGAGGCGGCCATGACGGTGCTGAGGGCGGCTGGGTGAGGGGAAGGTGCTGAAGGCTATGGGGGAAGTAAGGCAGCCATGATCCATCCTCCCTCTCCGTAGCTCAGCTTTCCTCACGGTGAGGGGTTTGCCCAGCATTGTGTGTCTCAGTTCGACTGTTGCCCTTCAGAGAGAGCAGCCATGGCTCGCTCCCTTCTCCGCGCTTTAAGTGGTGCTGGGTTTGTGCCTGCAGCTTGGAGTGGAGGAGCTTGGGACCCAGGGTAAAGCTTGGTTTTCCTCAGAAGCTCTAGAGCTGCCTCAGAAACCCCCAGGAAACAGCGGTTAATTTGTGCCCTGCTGCCAGCCTAGCACAGAGCCCAGGAACCTTCTAGAGCTTCCCCTCAGTGCAGTGGGGCCATTCAGCTGCTGCCTCCAGCCTGTGTGGTGAAAACAAGGAAAACCCCACAAAATAAGAGCAGCAGAGTTACAGGGAGAGTTTGGAATGAGATGTGGAAACACATGTAAGACTCCATGAGAAAGCAGGGCATGTTTCTGTGCAGGAGGTGCTCTGAGGAACATGGTGGTGTAAAGCAGGACTGGTGTGGATGCAAGTTATTCCCCTCCTCTGTGGAAAAAGGAGGGTTCTCAAAGCGTTTTGTCATGTATTTCTTGAGGTTGTCCTGCCTGACAGCCAGCACCCAGGGAACCGACAATGTGCCATGAGGAGAAAGGGATGAGGAGCTGCTGTGGCCAGCTGCAATGCGAGGACAAGGAGGAATACACTCAGGGAGGGACCCGGGAATGCTGCGCAGCTGTTTTTGTTATACCATCGAGCTGTAAAGTTGAAAAATGATTGGAAAAGCAAGGGATGTGCTGGGAGTACTGGCGTGTCCCGCTCATGGGCGCTTGGGGCATTCTGTGCAAATTGAACTTCTTCCTCCTCCCCCTGTTTCTTTGGATGGCTTAATATCGCAGCAGTGGAAGAGAAGAGCAACAACACGCTTGGAGTGCAGCGCCTCATCCTTGATCCCTTTGGCACTGAACTGCACTGGAGTGAGATGAGGACAGAGGTGAAACCTGGCTGCTCCCTGCCTTTTTGTTGCTGTAATCCAAAACATGGAGGTTATTTCAGTGCGGAGGCTGCACGTGAGAAGTCTTTTCATTTAAATTCCTTTTATTAAAGGAATATATCTTAAAAAAAGCAACTGGGACAAGAAGGGTAATTTGTGCATGATATACTGGACAGCAGAGGAGTGATGGAGGGGCCTTGCTGAAGATGGAGTAGTTTGCATCAGGGGAACATCTGCCCCATCAGCTGTACTCAGTGGTCTGTATGCTGATGCTCTGCTACTGTATGCTGATGACTGCGATTGCAGCCCCCAAGAGTGAGACTGCCTACGTCCCTTTCACAAGTAAATACCAATGCACAACTTTCCTTTTTGCTGCAGGATTGTTTGATAGTTGTGAGTCAGAGGTGTGTGTGTGTGGGTTTCTGGGATGGTTTTCTTTTTGTCTGTTCTGCTGGCTTTTTGGAAGGTGACCCATGTATTTCCAACCAAAAGGATCTAGTAAAACCTGCCCCCAAAGAGGAATTACTCATCTTAGTGAGGGAAAAGGGTTGGAAAGTCAATTACTGTCTTGTGACTAACGTAATAATGTGACTCAAAATGTGAAGCAACAGTGCTGACGTGATAGCTTCTTCCCCACTACTTGAGTTAGTGTGAGAGGCATCAGGTTGAAATGTGGTTCCCCTGAAGCAAGGTTGCTCTGTGGTTCCTCTTAAGCCAGGTTGCTCTGCTTTTCTTCCAAAGTTTCTGGAGTTGCAGGTTGGTCTATAAGCTAGAGAAAATGGGACTGTTTAAGGGGCTTATTCCTATTACAAACACAAAATTTGGAGGCCTCTGGTCTAGTCTGATGTAGGTTTGATTTAGCAGGTAGAAGGTGGATTGAAATAAAGCAAGAGGGTGCTGCAGTTGTGAAGCAGCCTGGTGGTGTCAGGGCCTGCAACCTTACTGAAGAGCCTTGCTGTGGCTCAGGTAAAACCCATGAAGTAATCTCATCTTCTCCTCGTTGCCAGACTCTGTCATTAATTTGTCCTGTGATGAAGATTTGGGTTTGATATCTGTATGGGAATGGGTACTGGTGTTCCTTTTTGCAGGATAACATGGCTGTAAGGTGTTTTTCCTGCCTTTTTTTGATGTGCCTGGCCATGTCTCTGTTTGAAGAGGTTTGAGGAGGTAGGAATCAGACTCCTTGTGCAGGGTGTGGAAAAGCTGAGCTCTGTGCAAACATGATTTGTCTAAGTTGACATTTTTAGATTTCAGAATATGGCCTTAGGATGAGTCTGAGAGACAATAAAAGTAATTAATCTATAAGAAAATTTGACAGTGATGGGAAATTCAGTAATTCTCCTAGAAAACTGAAGTTTATTTTGACAAGAAAAGAAAAAAAGTGTTGGGCTTTTTCATTTTTGTGTTGAGATTACTTAAGAAAAAAAAAGAAAAATAAATAAAAGGTTACTATGAAGATTTAATTTATGATGAAGTTTTCTCTGGGAAATAGCAACTGCGGAAATATTATCTTCCTCCTCTGCACATGAGCAAAGCCTTGATTAAGCTGACTTGTCCTGTTAGGATGTTCTGCCAGTGGTAATTCTCCTGGAGAGCAGTTCTCTGCTGTGGTTTGCTGGGTATTTCATGAGACAACGATGCTGTAGTTGTGCTGAGGCAGGGGCCTGTTACGACTTCAGTGTTGTGCTATTAGTTGGAAAACTATATCCGCCGAGAATATTGCTGTCAGTAGGAGCTCATGTCTGTATTCTTGTCCAGGAGTGGTTTCCCTTGTTCCAGTCTGTACTGGGACATCTCACTGAGTCATTATTAGCAACTTTATTTGTGACGTGTACCGAGGTGATTAGGCTCTTGGAACTCCCTGCATGCACTTGGTTTCTCTCCCTTGTGTGCAATGATGCACTAATCTGGGTGATGCTCCTGATACTTCATACATTAAAAAAGCATAGCTATTGCACATACTTTCTAAAACACATAAGGCTTTTCGAAATTACATGTTACAAACATTAGTTTAAAAGAGACAGGAAATTTGGACTTGGAAAGGATGTGAATTAGAGAAATGTCCCTCCTTGTCATTACTCTCTTCCCTGGTTTACCTCTTCCTCCCTTCAAACTATGCATTTATGGTTTTGGTCTCTGAGCTTGAGCACAGAGTTGTTTCATTTCTTTAGGTAGCAGACGTGGAAAAAGGCAAATTTAGGTAGCTACATCCATTTTGATGTGGAAACCATGTCCTGCCTTGTGTTGCAGAAGGTGCCTTTGACACACGTTGGCTAAATCATCCTGCCTATGAGAGGCTGAGCTCCTCAGTGGGGAGTTAAAGGGGTTGTGGTCTCATTCAGGACAAACCAAAGGTGAGCAAGCCCATCTGTGAGCTGATGTCCCATAGAAAAGGGTGTGCGTCCTGCCCCAAAATACTTTGTGACTGTTCTCGTGCTTTGGAGCCAGTCACAGGATATCGCACATTCGTGTGGCTGCTCTTGTGCTGTACTGCCCTAGACCATGTTTTTTTAATGAAAACTTGTTTCCTAAAATATGTTGTATTTTGCAATAGGGTGGCAAATACTGCTTTGTTTGTCAACTAGGGATGTACTGTGGATGGCAAGTGATTCATTGCCAAACAGGCAAGTATTTTATTTGTAAGAAATGTCTTTAGTTTGGCTTTAAGAAATCTGTATTTTTTACACAGAAGTCTTGTGGGAATGAGAAGAATTTGGAAGGTAGTTAAGGTAAGTGGGAGATCAGGTGTCTAAAAACCTGTAAAGCTTTGGCCATAAATTTGTAAAGCTACTAAAAAATAATAATAATAAAAAACCTCATAGAATTATCATATCATAGAATCAAGGAATGGTTTGGGTTGGAAGGGACCTTAAAGCTCATCCAGTTCCAACCCCTTTGCCATGGGCAGAACACTTTCCACTAGAGCAAGTTGCTCCAAGCCCCTGTGTCCAACCTGGCCTTTAACACTGCTAGGCATGGGGCAGCCACAGCTTCTCTGGGCACCCTGTGCCAGCACCTCAGCACCCTTACTGAACTTCTTCCTAATATCTAAATCTAGCCTCTTTCAGTTTAAAGCCATTGTCATATCACTACATGTCCTTGTAAAAAGTTCCTCTTCACTCTAAAAGGCTGTCATTCCAGATTATAGCTGTAAATTTGTTTCTGAGCTCAGGGAAACTTAGTTTTATACCTTGCTTTGGGACATGACATGCACAGTTGTTACCCCTGAAATTGGACAAAAGCAAAGCAGGTGGATCTGCTTTGGAAAGGATTTCAGTTCTCTTCTGGAAGTCCATGAACTGCAGATCACAATATACCTCCCATCCAGGAAAGTGTTGTGTGGTTTGAGGTTTTATTATAGGCTTTTTCTGCAGCTGTACTCAGGGTAGATTCATGCTTACATGGAAGCCCAGCAAGGCAAAAGCCAGGTGTTTAGGATGTGGCATTGGTGACTCAATAGGTGGTACACTTCCTTCTCCATCAACTTTAAATAAGTGCCCTTGTGTGGTAACAGGGATGAGTTGTTTCTTGGCTAAGATGAAAAAACCCAAGGTAACTATTAAGACTTTGGTACTTGTACAGGAAGGTCTTCCATTCTCTGTGATGAATGGGAAATCAGCCTCAGGATCACTCCAACCTGAAAAAAACTTGATATCCTTTAAAAATGAAAGCTGTAAGTGTTGCATTGCAATAGAATCAAGATAATCCAGGGGATGTCAGGGTCCCATAATGTGAAAATAAGGATGGGTAAATGAAGAATTCTCCCTGCTCATGTTCAGACCTTCCCTATCTCTGAGCAGTATGTGAACAGTGTGGTCCATGCAGTTGGGTAACTCACATGTTTGAACTTGAAATCAGTTGGTACTCACTTGATGGCTGACTTGCCTGACAGAGGGGTAAGGGAAGGACAGGTTTTATTCTGGTTGTTCAGCTGTGACATGGCTGGGCTTTATGTATCTGGGAAGTGAGAACTGCATTTAATTGTACCTGTGAGCTGTGCCTTTGGGCTTAAAAGGGACAGTCTTGATGGTGCTGCCATTCAAAGTTCTCTGGTGCACCCTATAGAGAAGCAGGAGAGGTCTCTTCTGCTCTTAGAGTCTCCCTGCAGCAAGCCTCCAGATGCAGGAATAAAGCTGTATATCCCATAGTTCTGAATCTCTCTGAAACCTGCGAAGGCTCAAAAGTGACCAAAGCATGGATAACTTCTGCCTAAAAAAAGAAGTAAAAGAATCACATTATGTAGCAGTAAAAATGTTTTTTCACTTTAAAGGTTGTTATTTCAAGGGGTATTTTCTTAATGTGTGTGGTTTAAAACCCAGTGAGCCACGCAGTCTCTCTCTCACTCCCCCCTTTTCTCTTCCCCCGCTCCCGGAGGGATGGGAAGGAGAATCAAAAGAATGTAACTCCCACGGGCTGAGATAAGAACAGTTCAGTAACTAAGGTATAACACAAACCACTGCTGCTGCCACCAGTAATGATAAAGGAAATAACAAGGGAAAAGAATACAATACCACCCGCTGACCGATAATGCCCAGCCTGACCGAGCGCCAGCCGATACCTAGTCCAACCCCGCAGGGCACTAGCCCTCCCGGGTAACTCTCAGTTACATCTTGGGCATGACGCGCTGTGGTATGGAATACCTCTTTGGGTAGTTTGGGTCAGGTGTCCTGTCTCTGGTTCCTCCTGGCTTCCTCTCCTCCCTGGCAGAGCATGAGGCTCACAAAGGCCTTGCTCAGACTAAACATTTGAGCAGTAGCTAAAACCATTGCTGTTATCAGCGCTGTTCCCAGGCCAAAAGTCAAAAAACACAGTGCTGCACCAGCTACTAAGAAGGAGAAAAAAAATTACTGCTACTGCTGAACCCAGAACGTAAGGAGCTGAAAATCCTTATTTATCCTTTCCTCACTCAGCCAGGTCCTTTCTGTGCACAGAATTTTATCTGGTGCGACAAAACCAGCTCCCTGGATAGACTGTGAGATGTTGGAAGACAGAGCATTTAGGTGGTGTTTGCCACCTGGCCCGAGCTTCCCTGGACAGCTGCTGAGATGGCATACCCATTGCAGATGGCACAGTTAGAGGTTTTCTTTTCCAAACTTTACTTTAAGGGACTTAAAGGGAAAAAGCTTAGAAATTTTAATTGTAAAATGGAGAAAATGGTACTTCTGAAGTAAGCACATTAGATACAGAAAAATACAGAGATACCTTACTGCTCCGAGCATGTTCCCACAGAGAGGAAGATACACCATTATTTCTCTTTGGCTATAACTGCACCTAGAACATGGCATTAAACAGCAAGATTTGGAGTCCTGACAAAATGGAAAACTTCTCTGAGCTCATTTAAAAGGCACATTTAAAATCTACCTTACAGCTACAGAAATGAAAAATCATTATCATAAATTGATCCTACAGCACAGTTTTACAGCAGATAACCACCTTCTACATCTCCAGAGTTACAGCTTAACGTAGGTCCTTAGCCTTGTTAGAAAGATCACAGTGCACCATTTCAGTGCAAGGGTTTGAGCATCTTTGCTTGTCAAGGTTACAGTAGACCCATGTTTCTTCTTCCTGTGGAAATGGCACCTATGTTACTTTTTTGCTACAGGGGATTACATTGGTTTCTGTAGCATTACATGAAGCAGTTTTAGCAAAAGGTATATGTTTTCCTGAATACATTCAGGGCCTCACTTGTGTTACGGTGGGTATGTCAATGTCCTAAATGCTTGCATTGTCAAGGGGAGTTAGACCCTTAGCCTCTGTAGGGACCTTTGAAAACCCTGTTGCGTGCCTATTTGTGCTTAAACAGTTTTGAAAAGCTGATTCTTAATCTCTACTCATTTCTGTAGTACCACAAAGAAATACCGGGGCTAACACTGTTCTGTTCTTTCTCAGCCATCTTCTTGACTTCCTTGAAGTTGTCCACAGAGAAATATTAGCTGACTGATGAACATAAACCTAGTACCTCCCCCCCCCATATTTTATAAACTAGATAATATGGAGTAGTTGTGCAGTTTGAAACTATTTATAAAAATATGTAAAATATTTTTTTCCTACATTCAGACAGCTAGACAAGAAACAATAGCATCAGTGAAATACTGCAGGTGAGCATCAGGTGTGCTTTTACCAGAGAGGAATGGCTTATTACTGATCTTGAGGGTTATGCTGTCCCAGGTGGTGGGGTTTAAAGGTGAGGTTGAAAACTCTGATTCAGTGAGGTGCAAAAGCCTGTGCCGTGGTGCACATGGAAACAAGGCTCATTTGAAAGGCAGACCAGGAAAACAGAGCCTGAAAGAAGCTAATACAAAATCAGGAAATGCTGGCTGTGATGGTACTATTGTTAGTTGTTGGATTGAGATCTTCTGTAAGCATAAGTAACCAGTTGCACCTGCTAGTAAGCTGTTCTATTTAGGGTAGATAAAAAGAAAGGAGCATGTCTGTCTTTACTGGGAAGGAGGTGTTGCTGGAGTAATGTTTCCACTATAAACTAACTCTCTGCACCACCTATGTTTTAAAAAGAGGGGTAGGAAAAATACCTTGAGTTATATCCTGATTAGTCATGTACAGAGGAACAAATGCTGAGGAAAATTTTCACTGAGCTGCAGTGCTTACTCATGGTGGGTGTTATGTTATGATTTCTTAGCTGGAAGCTCAGCTGGGGATTAGTGCTACAGAGAGACACCCAGGAATGACTACAGAGGGAAACAGTGGCCCAATTAGTCCTGGGCTTAAAGGCAATTTGTACCTGGTGCTAAGGCTGGAAGCTATTTTTCCAGGGAACTTTTGTCTTTCTAAAAAGGTGAAAATGTTTTTGCTGCGTGGTTTTTAGCACTTCTGGTAAAAAAAAAAAATGGCAGTTTTCTGTGGGAAGCAAAGCCTCTCTTTGGAGCAGACAGTTCAAATGGACATACATGTTGCTTTAGGTGGAAAAATTCCCTACCAGCTCCACACATTCAAAAGAAGCTGTTACTGAATGAGCTTCCCTAGTGACAGTGAAGCTGTCCCAGTAATTCCTGTGCAAGCAGAACATCCTGGGATTGGCATATTGTGTTCCTTGCAAGCTGTCCAACTTCCAAGTTTCTTTTCAGACAAGTAATTTTCATTCCAAGTCTCTGCGTTGTGCAGGAGCAGCCACAGAGCACCTTGTTTTCAGTAGTAAATTCACTGTTGTCTGTAATAACTCCTGTAATGCGGGACATGATATTGAGCTGTGTGATCCAACAGCTCTGATTGCTATGGACCTCCAGTAAACAAAGAACGGAACTGATTCATAGCACAGTTGTAGGAGTTTCTGCACACTTCACTGGTGATGATTTGGAGGTAGTTTGTGGGCTCATTGACATTTAAATGGCTCCCAAATTTCCAGCAGAATTAATTTTTACATTTGGATACTGATAAAAGGTACAGCTCTTCAAAGCTTATAGAAGCTGGGTAGTTAGAGTGGCAGCTGAACCTCCCTTCAGCAGAGAGAGAAGGTGATATCCAGTGGTTGTGAAAATGATGTGACTAAGGCACTAGCAATCAGTACGCAGCAGGGAAATCTCTCAGGTTGATCTGGCTGTATGGGGAGGTGTTGGAGTACAAATGATGAAAGATGTGAAGATCTTGAGATTGGGACCTGCAGGAAATGAAGATTGGAAGGTGAGGGGCAGGGAAGAAGCCAGTTCATCAGGGAAGCCTGATTGTCGTAATCATGGCTGTTTTCTCCTTATGTTCCTTCCATGTCATCACTCGAAGCAGATGTATCTTTTTCTCCTGGCCTGGCCTAGTCCCTTTTTCTCCTGAAGCTGCTGAGGCTACAGCTGAAGTACTCTTCCAGGCACAGCTATTCCTTGGGTTGTGCTATCTTGTCCAGGGCTCCAATCCCAGCCCCTGCTGATGACAAAGGGGGCCTCATGGCAATCACAGTTATGTTACCATCCACAGAGAGAGCAGAGGTCAAATGAATGCCTGCATTCACCCAAAAGGATCTTGCAGGGAAGCAACCACAGTGGTGTCCTGGCATGTTGGGAACCTAGATTTACTCTTAAACTTGCCAGTGCTGTCTGAGCTTTGAACTGAGGGTAGTGCACAGGTAGTCCATCCAGTGGAGGTGAGGAGCACTAGGTGGAGGTAGATGGGGGAAAAGGAATGGGAGCCCATAGCTGACAGACCCTGTGCAGCTGCAGGTTTTCATAGCTTCATCTGAAACATTTGTGACACTGGTGATTCCCATGACCTTGGGATTTTGATGTGAAAGGAAAGTTTTAGAAACTGCTGTCATTTATTTATAATTATAAATAGTAATAAAACCAGAGACAGTTTCTGGGCTTAGTAAATTCCTCGCAGCAGGATTCCCCCTTGACACCAATCTCGGTTCCAGGCTGCCCTCCATTCCCTTTCAGTGCTAAACTGTGCCTCCTCCAAACAGTAACCCTGTGTTGCTCCCAGTAGCTCAGTTACATGATGGTGTCAGTCCCACTGCCTCACACCTCAAGACCTCCTGCACTATTGCTGTGCTCGGGTGGGGAAGGATTTTAAGCAAGAACAAGTCCAGAATATTTGAATTAAGTTCTGAGTAAGATTCAGAGAAGTGATGCACAAGAATGCTATTTCTACATGTTTCCAAACAAACCCTGTGTTTTTTCAGTGATTTTAAAGCAAGTTTTGTAGGTTGAGTATGACAAAAATCAGTGGAATCAGCACAGAACAGGATATAGCTTTAGTAATTATGGTCCAGATTGGGTGATATAGATCTGGGAAGGAAGTCAAGTTAATTTGCCTCTTTATGTGAGCTGATATTTCTTAACACCTGATATCTAGGAATAAATGTCATGTCATAAAACCACAAAGTTACAACCAGCAAAAAATTGCATGGAAATTTTAAAATGAAAAGGGGTGGGATTTTTCTTTTTCTTTTTCTTTTTTCTTTTTTCTTTTTTCTTTTTTCTTTTTTCTTTTTCCTTTTTATTTTTCTCTTTCTCTTTCTCTTTCTCTTTCTCTTTCTCTTTCTCCTTTTCTTTTTCCTTTTCCTTTTCCTTTTTCCTTTTCCTTTTCCTTTTCCTTTTCCTTTTCCTTTTCCTTTTTCTTTTTTTTCCACTTGGGCCAAAATCTTGGGATGTTTTTAACATTAAAAATAAATAATACTGTCAGTATATGGTAATATGGATCTAATAACTGTCTGGAATGAGGAATCAGATCTCAAATGCCTTTTACCTGAGTTGTTGTTTTAAAAAGCATTCATGTGTTTGAGCTATGCTGATTCACACCAGAAGAGAATCTGGTCATTTACTGGTTTGGGCTTTTTTGGCTGAGTTTTGCTATGAGTGTGAAAGTTAAAGAGTAATATTGCCTCAATCAAGGCATTGTATGAGCCTGTTTATCCTTCCACAAGTCCTTAAATTTGCTAATACGTGTTAGTCTGAACTTTCTGGGAGTGACTGAAATACCTCTTTTCGATATTAATCTGGATTTGGATAGAACTAGATTCTTTGAATTCAGGTAAGTAATTTCTGCCTGATGGAGAGAGCAGACCTGCTGTCATGAGAAACCTTCCTAGTGAAAGTGTACCAGGAATCAGAGCAGGTTTACCCAAAATAGAGTGGGGAGGATTCTGCTCCCTATCTTGAGTTTCATCAGCTTCTTAATGTTTGTTCTTTAACCTGAACACCCTCCATATCAATTGAAATTAACTTCCTTTTAACCATAGGCAGCACAAGTGGCTGCCTCAAAATAGGTTTTGGCTTCAAGCATGTCATCAAGTTGCCAGTCCTCAGCTGGGTTGTAGCAACTGATTACATGTGTTTTCTTAGGCGAATGCTTACAATTAATATGAATGGGAACTGCATGTACAGCTTCCCTAGTGAGGTTTGGATGTTTTGTCCAACTTCAGACTATCTTTTGTTCTGTTCATTTTACTCCAGAGACATCTGTTTGCTTTTATTCCAATGGAAATTCAAGAGCTAACCCCGGACAAAGTTTAGAGTTATCAGTGGTGCATTGTCCTTTGAGAAATTTAATCAAGCCTAAGTTCACTCAAGGAGATTCTTTTAAGTTCCTCCTTGACAGGTTGTGTTGACTTTAGTGGGCAGAATTAAAACTAACCTCCTATTCACCTGAATCGAGGTGGAGCTAGGGCAACAAAACCTCATATAATCTTAGAGCTAGGCTTGGGAACATGCATTTCTAAGCCATTTCATTTATTGTCTCTCAGTATCTGTCAGTGAAGCAAGCTCATGCTTGTGTGTGATCTTCCAGTTTTAAGGCTTCTCTTGAAGAATGGGGAAATGTGGGATTGGATTGGTTTGAATTCCACTGAAATGCTTTGCCATTTTTTAAATCGTCTGGAATTGTCACTGGGAGAAAAAGAGCTTCTTTCTATGGCTGCATAGCAAGTGATTGTGACAGAGGAGAAAACTCAATTGTTCCAGCATTGTGCATCCAGGGCCTTCCAGAAGTTCTGTTAAATTGCCTGGGCATAGAGAGGAGCTGAGCATTAAACCACCTTTCATGGAGTAATAAATACTGGGTTTTTAAATGAAGGAAGTCAGTCAGTTGATGGAACCCCTGAATGGAAGCAGGGGCAGTCACTCTGTATAGCTGCATAAACACAGATTTTGCTGTATATAACTCAAAATAAGACTTTGCAGCTTAACGTGCACTTCTGAATTCTTACATCATACATCTTCAGTGTTTCCTCTATAAAAGGGTCAGAAACTTCTGTTAGAGCTGTTTGCTTTGAAATAAGTTATTCAGTACTGTATCCATCTAATCCAAAGCTTTTCCATCAGCACTAGACTGAAAGTTTCCTGTTCTTTGGTTTTCTGTGGTCTACCTTCTTACTCACCATAACCTCTTGGCTGCCAGGTCATATACGACTTGTAAGTTCAGACTTGCATTCGATTACAATATGAGCTCCTAAGCCTTTTAATTTGGTTACTAATTCCCTTGGGAAAGACTGAAAAATGAGTTTGAAAGCAAAATGTTATCTATTAAAAAGCCTCATTTACTGGTATGTAAAAAATGTCCAGTTCCATCTAAACCCAGCCCCTTTTTTTTTGTCTCAGGATATAACATTCTGGTGACATCAGACACACACTTACTATATTATTTTTGGCCTATTCACAATGGCTTTAACTCTCTCTCTTGTGTCAGCCAAAATTGTGTCAAAAGGGGTCAAAAAGGAGGATATAGTAGCCACACTGAGAAGGTCATTTTTGCTTAATATGTTGGGTGTTCCTACTTAAACCCTGGGGCTTAGTATGTGAAGAACATTTGATTAGCTTGGATCAAGTACAAGTGCTTCTATACTGGAAACTAATCCTGATAGATTTTACAGGATGTTTCAAGTTACTAAAACACTAACCTCTGGATGACAAGAAGTTAGAGGGAAGGAGGACCCTGCTGGGTTTGCCTCTGGAAGAAACGTCAGATGCAGAACGACTCATTTGCTTTTAAGGAGGATGAGTGAGAGGGCGTTGGGACACTGAGTAAGGCTGACAGACCCTTGATGGCTGGGGACTTGGGAGTTACACACCATTTCCATTATGTTAATGGAAACTTAAAAACACAAATGTCAATCTTTGTAATTCTCTCTGCTCCACGTAGCTTTCTGCCAGCTAAATACAAATAATAGCCTAGCTGCCATGTTCCCCCTCCCCAACAATGTGCTCCTAGTTATGGTTTCTAAGGTGAGCGCACACCTATGGATGGTAGTGAATATTAAGGGTCATAGGGCACATATTCTTGCGCAAAAGAATGTGAAATACTAGCAAGGGCTATGAAAACGTTTCTCTGTCTCCCACCAAGAGTTCTTTGAGACTGGGAGTGATTGCTGCAGGGGAGGTGTTGGAAACAATGTGATGGACAAAGAAGAATCTTTAGGTTTATGAGAGGGGAAAGAGAACTGTGTTTGTATGTCCACACCAGAGAGATGGAGTGAGAAAAAGAGGTGTAGATCAGGAGCATGCCACTGAGATGTCTCTCAAACTGTGTTTTCTCCACATGGTTCTTCTTTTGGGAACCTGTGCACGCTTCTCTACCCCTGGGGAACTGAGCAAGCAGAAAAATGCTGGTGTGCACTGGGGAGTACCATGCTGCTTGCTGAAATTTTTCCTTGGGCCTTTTCTGCTATGGGGTTATCCCTAATGTGTAGATTCAAGAAATTATGTACAAAACATCGGGACTATCAAAACTTGCTAGAATTTGAGTTATGGTAGAAAGGGATGAACAATGCGTTTTATTTACTGGCTACCTACTACTTGCTTCTTCCTCATACTGGACTGTAGTTACATAAAATCTGGAATTAAACTATAACGCACAAACAGACTACCAAAAGGTTTTGTTAGTTGCTTAAAATATCTTAAAGTTCCAGATTATATAGGGAGAAAATACTGATCTGGAGATCTTTCTGTGGGTCAAACTAACCTGTTAAACACAAAAGTAAAGGAATTAAAAGGTCACCTTCTGTATATCATGTTCCTATTAGGCAGCATTCTCTCATAACTATCTTTTATTTATAGCTAAAAGGAAGCCAAGTTTTCCTGTTAATGGATCATAAGAGGGAAAAAGAGTTACCTTCATTTTCAAATCCCAATCTCGCTATCAGTTCTCAATGAACTAGTCATTTCTGAGAACTGATCAAGTGGACAAGAAGTAGGACAATATTTCTTCTGGTTTTTATAGTGGGCTTCTGCTGCTGTCAGAAGTCAGTTATCGCTGTTGGTTACAGTGACACAGGTCTGCTCAGTCCTTTAACTTCTTCTATGTATTTTTTGTCAAAAGCATATATCTCAGCACTGGTTTAAAATTTAAGTTAAAATATTTTAATAATTTTTGTGTTTAGGTTTCAACATGCATTTGTTTATAATGAGATAAACTTCTTTTAAAAAAAGGAAAAAAATGTCTCACATTTAAAATGGCCAAATTTATCTTAATTTCTTTTTAAATAGCTTTTGAGTCCTATAGGACAGAACCCAAACTAGACTTGGTGTTGATGTAGGCTGCTTCATCAGAGAGGAGACCCAGAGCTAAACTCACAGGCTTTTCCTGTCTGTGTGAATGTCAAATGTAGCAGCCTGCAGTGATTCTGTTGCCTGTGCAATGCTCTTTTCATCAGGGTTCCTCTGGATCTGCTGTGGTGTTCATGGCTCTTACCATAAGCCTCAGTGGTCTTTCCAGTCTGTGTGTACTTCAGTGTGCCTGGAATGTCATGGATTGACCTCTTAAAGTAGAAATACAGATCTTGTTTCTAACAGTCTTTGGATGACCCACCTAAGCAAGTAGGTTTTTGAGAAATCTGAGAAATGTATTCTTTTCTGCTTGGCTTTTATACTGATAACACAATACTCTTCCTGATAAACTGATGGTTTCAACACCATTTCAGTGATTTCTTGAGCTCTTGTGTTACTGGTGCTGTGTTTGCCAAATGGTCACATTTCAGTGCCGTTTTATTTGTAATAGTTCACCATCACAAATAACTTGGCTCATGATCTCTAGATAGTGAACCAATTGCTTGTTCAGAGACTTTTCTGAAAGGTCCTTCCATGCCAAGGAAACGGGAAGTAGTACACTCAAGTAGAGTTGCTTTTCGCATGGTTCGTGCCTGGCATTAGTGCTGAGAGACTGGAGGTACAAGTTCCTCATAGTGGGCATTCTCTAATGACAAGTCATGGCTAGCACTTAAAAATTACTTGCAGGGATTGAATGCTGTCTTCTGTTTCAAGATAAAGCCACAAATTACCAGACATCCTGATGGTTTAGTGTGGGGTGTCCCTGCTTACGCCAGAGGGGTTGGAACTGGATGATCTTAAGGTCCTTTCCAACCCTAACTATTCTATGATTCTATGAAGTGGCCTGAATATCTGTCTTTGACGTAGGTCAGGAAGAAAGAAAGCAACAGGGACAGTGTTCTCTTCACAAAGAACGGGACAGGAATCACAAAGTGTGAAATAAGTCAGTAGTGCACTTCCACTGCTGTTTATTGGAAAGCAATGAGACCTTTTTTACTGCCACGTTCACCATGAGGTAGGAAGGTCTGAACTAATCAAAAGTGAGTTTTAACTTCTAACTTTTGTGTGACTTTGAGCAAATGACCGATCAGTTTTTTTAATCCTCATTTGTTCTCTTTTGCAAAAGGAGGTTAGGAAGGGGTTTTTTTTGTCAGCTTTAAAGGTGGGATTTTTCTTATCTACCACTAATCATCACTAAAACCCTAAAGAAGTTAACTGTTTTGGCTAAGTTACTCTCTTCCTAGAGAGCAGAGAGAAATGAGCACCTACAGAGCCCTCCCATCCCATGGACAGGGTGACTTGTCATTTGAATGTGTGCCCATCTCCTTTGACTGTACAAGGAGACTTTATGCACAAGTCTTAATCAGTGCCCCATTCTTACACAGGGGCTTGTAAGCATGGACTCTCTCTGTTGCATGTTTGGGATCCCACTCTTTTTTATTGTATTTATACTAATAAATATGAACTGGGAGCAGTGATACTGTGGGAGGGGTAGAAGACCCTATCTGGGTAGTTCCTAAGACGCTTATATCTTTGTGGAATCAGTAAGACAGGATCACTTGTGTGATAACCTCCTTAGAAAATGAATTCAAATATTCACCTATAGTATTTGGAGATGCTTGGACAAAAGAAGGTTGATTAAAAAAAAGCATTTTTTTAGGCCAGTTCTACCCAGCGTCATTCTGCAGGTCATTTTGCACCTCTGTGTGCATGTGCAGTGTGACATGTTTCCACTAAACCCAGACCCCGCTTCCATTCCTGTGCAGAAATCATGTCAGACACATGGCTTGGCACAAGTCAAACTGAAAGCATCAAGTGGGCAACCAACTGGCATTTGTACCTTGTAGGTTTATTCAACTGGAGATGAATAGACTTGCTGTTATCAGAAGACTGGGTTTCTGAAGAGAGCACTTGTATAAGAGTTGCAATGAAAGAGAAAAAAGGTTTAAGCCCTCAGCCTTGATTGAAATAATCAGACCACATTGTCCCTGCCAGCAGCTTTACCTGCAAGGAACACTGGTGGCATGGTGGGGCCTGCAGTAGGCCTAATACCCTGTGTTTAGTGGCCTGGAATTTCACCCACCTCAGACCACATAACTGCAATAGTGAATCAGCTATTGTTGTCCTGAGAATATTCATGAGTGTGAGAGCAAAAATCCTCAAAACAAAACAAAACAAAAACCCCAAAACCCAAGCTGGGATTTTCTTCTCTGTGTGTATGTGTATTATTTCTGGCTACCATGGCATTTTTCCTATGAAATTTGGCGTTGTTCAGTTGATAGTATCACTTTGGTCAAACCAACTACATTTCCAGACTTGGGCTGCACAGACCATTACTGAGGTGAACAGAGGGGGTTTTAACAAATAACCTCATGAAGCTGATCTGCTTTTTGCTCTGCAAGAAAATGTTCAATGTGCAGTGTCGCAGCATTCTGGGTTCCTCAAATCAAGTGACATTTGCCCACCTTTTCATGAGGTGCTTTTTTTCTCTTGTCACGTGTGCTGTGCTGTTTACTGCACATGAGTTACAGATGGTACTTTTCATTTAAAACCCCAAATGTAATAAATTCAGCAGATTAGTATTTGGCCAGGATTGAGTGCTGAGATTGTTCAATTGACTATTAATGGAAAATACATCAGCCCTGACCAGAGAGCAGTGGTTCCATCCCCTTACAAACAAAGCCTTTGTTATGTCTTCCTTCCACTGTGTCTCTAGTCTCTACTGTGCATTTGTTTCCAAAGCAAAACAAAGAATTCATAACCCTTGGCAGTTTGAAGCTTTCAACTTGTATTTTCCTGTTATACAATGTACCTACTGCTTAACTCAGTGTAAGAGATGACCTCACTGCAGAGGAACAGTATTTTTTCAGATGCCTTCAGCCCTATTTGTTTCTAGTGTAGCTTTAATCAAGAGTAAACTGTAATGCAGAGCCTAAGGTTTAGGGTGCTAGTGCTGCTACCCCACACTCTATGGAAGGACTCAAGCCTGCTTGTTTGGATATCGTTTCCACATATCCCAGAGTTTGGCACTTTGTGGTTAAGGTTTGGGTTGTATCACTGCTATACAGTCAAGGAAACAGGGGCTTCTTTTTTCATGATAGGTTTGGGAAAATTTACTAGTTATTTTTATTCGGAGTTTTCACACTTAAATAGGGTAATATAATCACAAGTATTTATTACTAGGTACATTATAGTCTGTATTGTTTAATCACATTTTGCAAACATGAGCATACACAAATGCAGTAGTTAAATTCTCTGTGATGAAACTGTAGGGGGGGTATGGATAATCGACATGGATCAGAGAGCTTTTGACTGCTTTAGCTTTATTCTGCCAATTGCTTTCCTCCTGGTTACTTATAACGTGTCAAGAGTTCTGTCAGATTGAATGAAATAAACCATAATGGCAACAAATATTTCATTTTTCCTGTGAATGTGCACCAGACTGACATGGGTTGGAGTGCAGGTGAGAGCCTTCCTGCAGTGCAGACAGGCTGAAGTCCTGGCATGTTGCAGAGTATGTTCTAGGGACAGATTTGAGCTTTTCAGTGTAGCCCTCATGAAATGTCATTTTCCGGTGAGTTGTGTGATATCACTTCAGTGTTATTTTGGCCATTCTGTTTAGACAGGTTTTAAGTGTTTTATCTTTTATTCCCAGGAGCAAGATCCAAAGAAGCTTAGAGAAGAGAAGCGGGAGAGGGACACATGCTGTAAGGTACTGCATAATCTGTTAATCACTGGTCAAGATGAGGTCTTCAGAAAAAGCAGCTGTTAATCTAGAAAGTGGATGGACTATCCAAGCAGGGCTGCACTAGTGTTAGACCTGAAAGATGAGTAATCAATGACTCCTACTTTTTGGATGAATATTTGTAGGATTAACATATAAAGTTGAAAGTAGAACAAGAGAAAGAAGTGAAAATGGAAAGTATGACCCTTTTGTACAGGCTTCTCTGCCAACCATTTGATTTCTCTGAGAGTGCATTTTTTGACATTTAGTAACAATTATTTGGTTTATTTTAGTCTTTAAGGATGTTGAGGCCCTGACCAAGACTGGGGGTTTATTGTGCATTACACCCTGCACATGCAAGGACAGCTCTGCTCAAAGGGACTCACTAAATGTACGAACAGAAGGAAAGACACACAAAGGTGCTATTTGTTTCCATGGGGTGATGGAAAAGGTGAAATAGCAGGTCACTAGCAAAGCCAAGAGTAAAGCCCAAGTGTGCTGACTTCTGGTCTTGTGTCCTGCTTACTAAACATTGCCTTCTGTAGCAGGAAAATGGCAGCCAAAATGCTGCAATAGTCTGGGGTGGGAACAGGGCTGGGAAAGATGTAGAGAACATGTTTAGGTTTTTGTGAAGCTGCTGTGATCTTGATTTGTCACTGGCAGTGACAAAACTGCCTGAGCAGTTCTTGTTGTTTGAGTCCTGCTCTTCACCCAGATTTGTTAGTGGGACTTCTCATGCTCTCGCTATTTCATTGTTTCTCTACATAGTGTCTGTACAGTCTGATACTTCCTTTGATTGTTTATAACTTTCCAGTTATAAATAGTGTATTAATAGGGTATACACTCAGTGGCAATATATGAAATTAGGCATCCTCAAGTGGTGAAGTGGTAGAAACTGGAAGCCTGACAAATCATCTTTTCAGGAAGAGTTCTGTCCATTCTCTTGAAGCCTTTATGTGCTGGCACGTGGTATGTACAATGGTTGCCATAAACTTTTGTTAGGACTGATTTTCCATTGCTGACAGTAAACAGTACTGTGGTATCTGCAGTGCTTATTATGGTATGCTGGATAAAGCATACTGTGTATAAGTTAATAAAACCAAGTGCCTGCCAGCTCCAAAGACGTATCTGATATGTATTGCATGAGTAAGAACTAACATGCTCAGAGTAAGATAGGAGTATTGGGCTCACAGTCATTCTCCTGAACAGTGAGTTGCTTTAACTTCCAGCATTTACTGCTGAGACTTAGATTTATGTGTTCATAGTCATTTCTATGTCAATACGTCAGTGCTTGATGCAGATCAGTTCCCTCTGAAGTAGAGAGGAATGATCAGATTTTCTCTTTCATGATGGAGCCACAGGAAGACTTTGTGATTTCTTGACACAGCCAGCCAAGATGAAACAAGGAATTCCCAATTCCCAGTTTGTTGTTCTAGTGATTGGTATAGTCTGTTTCCATTCCCAAGCAGTAATGTCTCTCCTAAACCCATTAAGAACACTCCTTCCTATTCTGTATTCCAGACTAGAACAAACTGTACTGATCTGACCCCAGCTGTGAAGCTATAAATTGAATTTAGGAGATCATTTATATGGGAGGAGAAGTAGTGTCAGAATACAAGAATCTATGCAAGGGGAAAACAGAAGAGGCATAGATAATATAAACCCTATAAAATGTCTCCACGTGTGATTTGTGTGGAAACAGTTGCTCTGAGATCAGAATGAAATCTGTTGCTTTTGGCAAAACTGGTAATTCTACAGCTCAGTAGTTACTAGGGCCTCCATGTGATACTTTCTGAACTATGGACTTATCTTAAAGACTTCCTGTTTTGTAGCATTCAGTCATGTCAAGATGTGTACCTTAGAGTGATTCAGGTCTGTTATTACAGTGATAGCAAGATTTACAGTGAACTGATAAAAGATTAAAAGGCAGTGAGTATGACAGAAAGCGTAAAGATGAAAACAGTCTGGAATAGAAAGCAGAAGAGTGCAGAAGGAAATTTCAGGCTGGATGTTGATGTAACAGTATTTTAGGCACTCCATGTTTTCTATAACTCCATCAGTCCAGTGAGCCTGTAACACTTGTTAGCACTAAAAACCCCTTTTTCTTCCCCTGTCAGCTAGCTGCTGTAATGCAGTCTGGTAAGGCTCTAAGTGGTGTTAATCAAAACAGGGAACAACAACCTCTGTTGCAAGTTGTGAACCTACAGGACTCATTTTGAAGCTAATAAAGACAATTATAGGTGCATTCCTGTTGAACTGTGGAGAGAAAGCTGAAAATTAACTACTATTTGGCAAAAGGCCCTGACCACATGAAGTTTTCCAAAGGCAGTAAAGGGTCTGAGCATCATTGGGAAACACTACACAATCTTCATCTTTGGAACACTTGTGAAAGTAGGACACTGACAGTATGGTATTATCTGAGCACATTCCAACCCTGCCAAAACCCATCTCTCTAATACTAAATAACAACAAGAAATGATCCTAAAATCACAAATCAATGCACTAGGGAAAAAATTGTCAAAGCAGAGTTCTTAATTCCCAAAGACAGGGCAGATAGAAATCCATCTTCTATCAGCACTGTGTGTGCTCTCAATTTTGGTCAGTTTTATGCAACAGGTTACTGAGGTGCTACCAAAATGTAGATCAAGAAAATAGCCTTAAAAACAGCAGAACCAGGTATTCTACCAGCAGTGCTTGAGGTGTTGGACAGCACTTTGTCTACAGGTTTAGCCTTCTTTCCTGAGGAATGTAGCATACATCTGAAGGAAATAGATCCAGGCATGAACAGAGTTCTCACCTGAGGTTTAGCTGCACTCCAGGTTAGGGAGAGAGTGGGCAATTCCCATTGATCTGCAAGGTAAACCAGGAGAGACATGTCACACTTGTACAAGCTCTGTTAGAACTGTTAAAACGTTGTTGTTTCTGTGACATGCACATAGAACAGAACACTCCAAGCAAGAAAACTGGAAGAGACCTGTCTTGCCATACAGCGTGACACTCCTAATGCAGCCTAACTCTAGTACTGACCTGAGTAAGCAAGTGCAAGAGAGAAGGTGAAGTTCCTCTTGTTCAGCTGTGTAGGTGATATGGGCATACTGCAGTATTCATTCTCCAGTCACTGGAAAGATGAGGGAGCTTTAGGCTGTTTTGGGAAGTGGAATTCTGACTTAAATGTCAGAAATCCAAAATAAAAATGTGTGGATGGATGAATGAATGGAATGAAATGATGGACTAGCTCATAAATTTAGTTACTCACTGGTCTCTGCAGTATAAAGTCACCTCCTTTCAGTGTCAGGTTTTGTTGTCATGTGTAGTCAATAGTCCAATGAAATAAACATAGATTTCACATCTCTCTGTCACATTCACGGAATAAAGGAAGAGATACGTGTCTGACCTGGCCCTATGGCACATGGGACCAGTCAGTCAGAGCTTTATAGAACAGTTGTTTTGATAGCAATTCTCCAGAGGAGATAAATTAGACTGGGCCGCAAACCACACCATCTCCCTGGCTTGTCTTAAGGTTGGAAGGGGAAAAAATTTACTAATGGATAGAGGCCTGGATGGGAGCTACGCTCTCCCTCTGCTACAGAAGTACTTGTATGTATAACTGGTTTATTCTGCATTTATATATAGGGGAAACGAAGACTTCTGACCATGCTGCTGAATTTGATGCCAGAAAGGTTCTTGTTTACGAAGTCGTGAACACTGTAGATGTTCTACAAGGGATTAAAGCAGCTTTGGGGAAAAAAGGCAGTTTACTTGTGTTGGTTTTGGGAGAAGAGAGCTTCAGTGGCAGCAAACATTCTGCAATAGACTGTATTTTTTGCATTGTGCTTAAAAAAGAGAAGAAACTCTCTGTTTTGAGCTGTTATTAATTGTCACTGTGCAATTGAAAGGTCAAACCTGATGTTCTTGCTCAAGCAAAATCCTTTGCAAAGCCAATGGAGTTTTGCCTGAGAAAATACTGGATAGAAGCACGCACAAATGTCAGCACTGGGACTGGGTTTGAACTGTATTCAGGCACTAGCGAAGAGAGTTCCAGAATAAGCTCTAAATGTAGAAGGAATGCTGTTTTTAAAAGGTACTTCTGCATAAGAAATATGGGCTGATATCCCCTCAATTTACAAACTCTTAGCAAGCAGATGCAAGTGGTTGCAGTTTGTGGCTCTGTTCCCTTGGTCCTAGAGGTGCCAGTTCTTGAAGTGTTATTAAATAAGTCTAAGGTCAGACTAAATGGAGCTCCAAAAGTGCCAGCTGGCTGTCCACATCCTGACCCCATTCTCCGCTCCTGAGCAGGTGGGATAAGGCTGACTTTCAGTTCCAGCCTGTTCATAATGCCTTTGCATCCATTCTTCTTGAATGTACCTGAAGCAGCAAGATTATTTAGAGTATAGCTAACAGTATATGGAGCAGCAATTAGGAAGGTGCTGGAAGAAGCAGGATTTTATTTGTTTAGCAGCTGCATTTGCATTTCTCCGGCTTGTCTTTTTTTATCCTGAGCTTTGGGTCTCCCACTAGAAATGTGCCTTGTGCTGCCTGATCTCTTCTCCTGTGATACTTACTCCTTAGTGTTCACAAGGAGACCATTTTCTGTGTGACTACTCAAGCAGTGGTTGAAATGTTTCTTATTTCTGTGTAAAGTTCCAAACTTGACCTTTGCAGATCCAGTCAAAGTAACCAATCATGGCACAGAAAAAGCAATGACTAATTCCTGTAAACAACTTACACAATGTGGTGTCCTAAATGAAATAATGAAATGTGAACAAGAAACTTCTCATAAGTTATTTTGAGAGGGAAATGGAAAAGAAGTTCACAAATCCTTTCAAATTAGTCGGAGAATATCTCAAACTACTCACAAGCAAAAAGAAAACAGATGGAAATTTTCCAAGAAATGTCTTTACTGCTCAACTCTATTCCTGTCCAAAGGGTTGGGAAAATGAGCAGTCACTTCTTGCTTTTGCAATTTCAGTTTCTAAACAGGATCAGATACAGAGGATTGAGTAGGTTGTGGGTATGCCTGCCCTGAGTGATGTCTGCTGGAATTAGAATCAGATGTCAGAATCAGGATGCTGGAGAGGGACTCTTCATCAGGGACAGTAGTGGTAGGATAATGGGTGATGGGTTCAAACTAAAACTTGAGAAGTTCCCTGCTTATGGCAGGGGGGTTGGAACTAGATGATCTTAAGGTCCCTTCCAACCCTAACTATTCTATTCTATGATTCAGGTTAGATACAAGGAAAAAGTTCTTTACTATGAGGGTGGTGAGGTGCTGGCACAGGGTGCCCAACTGTGTTGTGAATGCTTCATCCCTGGGAGTGCTCAAGGCCAGGCTGGACAGGGCCTTGCATGACATGGTCTAGTATGAGGTGTTGCTGCCCACGGTAGGGGATTGGAACTGGATGATCTTATGGTCCTTTCCAACCCAAACCATTCCATGATTTCTGCAAGTCTCAGTGCAATCTTTTGGGAAGCGTAAATGAGGATTACCCTTGCTGAATGCAGAAACACTGTTCACACTTGAGGTACGGACTGTTCCTGTTTGCAAGTCTCATCATTCTGTTATCTGTGAATGAGACCTTCATGCTGACTCATTCATATTGGCATTTCGTCTGCTTCAGTGATACTGGAAGACATGATGGATAGAGGTGAAGGCATGTGGAGGGGTGTTCGACTCTTAATTGTAATGACAATATTAAAGGTTGAAAAGGTGAAACCAGATAGCAACTATCCTTTTGGTAAAGCAGGACATGGTGTGTGTAGAGAGACCTATTTCTATACACTGGCTAAAGGGCAAGATAAACTGGAATAAATAAATAACACTCCTTTGAATTAAAATATTAAAAGCATTTATGCTCTTCACCTTGAGAAGTGCCCTGTTCACAGTATAGAATTTTCTAGCAGTTAAAAGATGGTAATTGTAGAGTTTACTCTGACAGACGAAGGTCAAGAGCCAACAAACAGAAGAAGGAGAATCTATTCAAAGTAGGAGTAAGGCTGCATTTTTAACAATGAGGTTATTTAACAAGTCTGGAAAAAATTATCCAGGAACATAGTGGATCCTCATCACTGGAAGTCTTTAAATCAAGCATGGATGTCTTTCTGGTGACTGTGCTTGTTGCTGTAGCAGGAGTTATAGGCTTTGAAATTCCATGTCCTGTATCATCCAGGAGGCCAGAGTAGATGATGGCATTTGGTCTCTAGTGGCCTTCAGGTCCTTGCAAAACATTCAGTTGGATTGCTATTTGCATCATGTATGGAAGAGGAAAAGTAACATTTCTTATATCTGGACAATAGATGACAAGTGTTCTTTTCTGGAGTTACAGATCAGGTTTCCTTTCATTTTCCAGGCACTGCACTAATTTTTCAGGGAATAAGGAAACTGCCAAAATACCTTTTGGTTATTTTAGATTTAATTTTTGCAGCCTTTCCACTTTTCCTACTTGTCCTCCCCTATAAACCTAGTGTCAAGGTAAACAATGCATAGAAGTAGCGTGCTGGTGGTCCACGTATGGGAGCCCTGGCGCTGAATAACTGTGTTTGCATTGGGCATCCCTTAAATGGCATCAATAAAAAGTTGACTGAATTTCTCTGAATGCTCTTGAAATGAGTTTTGAAAGAAAACAGCTTTCAGCAATTTGAAAAAATCTATGTATTTCTTTTGCAAATGGCATCTATTGACTGAGGTTGGCCATAATATTTATGAATAACCATAGAAACATGAGGAACAGGATCTCCACAGTCACTTCCAAACCTCATTGCCAGAATCAGTATATTCGTATAATACTCCTAATCTGATATACCAGGTCATGGCAAATCTTAGGTACACAAAAGAGAAGAAACAGAGGCATTTGGTGGTGGTGGTGTTCTGCAAACAGACCAACATTATGCACACACTTTGAGCTGACCATAACCAGTTAATTAAACCACAGAATATCTGCAAATATTGACTTGATGGCTGTGGTTTGCAAAAGCTATAACAGTACATAAAATAGATTGGCTTTACATTTCAACAGACTTGTTGGGGAGAGTAAGTGATAGGAAAAAAACTTAAATGAAAACAAATAGATTATGTTACTCAAATCCTACCAAATCTGTGATTCACTGAAATTATCAGACTGTCAACTGCTTGTAAATCTGCCTAGATGGGATTGTGAAATTATTCTTAGTATATGACTGCAGAGCTCTGTTTAATGCTACCAATGTGGCACTGTGTCAGCTGAGTAAGAGGCACCAAGAATGGCATTAAGAGTCAACTGAGCAACCTGAGAACAGGCAGTTTAGCAAGATGAAATTTTCCTTCAAAATAGAGGAAGAAGTATAGTGAGGTCATTGTATTTATAGCCTGTGAACTTCTGAAATCCTAGGGAGAGTACATCTGGGGACAGTGCAGTGGCTTTATATAGTCCAGCTAGCAGCTATGTAAGTTTTAAGGCAGAGCATCAAGAACTCTTGCTGAGCTGCTTAAGAGTGTGTAAAAGCTCTTCTATTTTTAGTGGAAGTGGTACCTTCGCAGCACTACAGTTTTGCATCCATTACTGCCGATCTTTCTATCCCCCTCTCAGAGTTGTATCTTCTGCTTCCATAAATTGTAAACTTGGTTTAAAATGAAAGATCTTCAAGTAAATGTCTTTCAGTTTTATTTTTATCTCCTGTTTGGTTTCAAAGTTTGGCAATGGTAGGGAATAAGGTTTTTGTAGTCTCTGAAGCATACTTTCTCTTATAGGAGCTTTTTCATAGCCCATGCATCAGGCTGGGGCACAGTGGCAGCAAGGAGGACTTTCTCTTTGGAAGAGGAAGAAGGCAGAAGAAGATGCTGTTGTGGAAGTGTCTGGGCATGAAGAAAGCAATATTGTTCTCAGCATTTGTCTTTTCAGTTGCCATTGTACTCTAAATTTTATGAACTACATACAATTGAGAGAACTGGAGTTGTTTAGCCTGGAGAAAAGGAGACTCAGAGGTGACCTTATCACTCTCTACAACTTCTTGAAAGGAGGTTGTAGACAGGTGGGGGTTGGTCTCTTTCACCAGGCAGCAACGGACAGAACGAGAGGACACAGTCTCAAACTGCGCCAAGGAAGGTCCAGGTTGGAGGTTAGGAAGAAGTTTTACACAGAAAGAATAATAAAATATTGGAGCGGTCTGCCCAGAGAGGTGGTGGAGTCACCATCCCTGGGTGTGTTTAAAAAGAGACTGGATAGAGAACTTGAGGACATGGTTTAGTGGAGGTGTAGGGCATGGGTTGGACTTGATGATCTTGGAGGTCCCTTCCAACCTGGTGAGTCTGTGATACTGTTTCCAGCGAGTTATACAGAAAGATCCTAGGTACAATACAGAATCAGAATGGTTTGGGTTGGAAAGGACCATAAGATCATCCAGTTCCAACTCCTCTGCCACAGGGATTTGATGTTAGGATTTTAGTTTGGTGGTGTTTTTTTATGGCACTGAGGAAAACCAAAAAGATAGAGTGTGGAAGTTCAGGTGAGCCTGTCTGCGGGCATCCTTTGCTGTGGAAGAGGTGAAAATGCTGACATAGACTTTGACTTTCTGGTGTCAGATTTACTCTTCTAGGATGGGAGGCAGGAGTTCACATCCCTCACACATACTGCTTCAAGCTGTCTACAGACTAAAGAAGGTAACAATGCATCAGCTTAGAGTTCCATGGTTTTGCCTGTAATCTTTGCTTCAGTTTACTTTCAAAATGAAACTTCAGATTTTTCATCTCAGTTCTGTGGAAAATGTCAACGATGGGAAGAATATTAGGCCTTGCATGTGTGCAGAAACAGACATGAGTTCTACCTGATTCATTCTGAAGAGTACCAGCATAGCTTTGTGCAAATGAAATAGCTCAGAATTATATGAAGGCCTGAAAAATTAAACTAAGGGAGGTGAAAACTGGCTTTTGGGCATCAAACTGTAAAGAACTTCTTACTTAACTTTGTAAACCCTAGCAATTCCATTTCTCCAAGCTACTCAGACAACTTGAACTTTGTCTCCCAGGCCAATGGAAATACATTATCCAGTGCTGTTGCAAAGTAAAATGGCTTCAGCGACTTAGTGGAAAGGGGAGAGGTTCCCAGGCTTTCTGTTACCAATTTCATGTCTCATGCTCAGTTTCACTTTCAGAGTGCCCTAGGAGAAAATGCAATTTAGCCTATAGCTGCATTCACAAGATAATGGCACTGACTGTAATCCTTCAAAATGACGGATACTGGAATTTTCCCCCTTTTACAGGAGGATTCACATTTCTCAATGTCACATAAGAAACAAACATGCACAAACAGCAACTGGCCCCCAAATCTTTGGAGATACTTTTGTGTTTCCAAAGCTAAAGTGATTTTCCTGCCAAATCACTGTGACCTGAAGTTAGAACTGCTGTATCCATGCCCTTTGTTGACCTTGGTCAAGGTAGAATTCTGTGTATTATAGAAAAAGTGGGAATTGTGGTGGAAGCAGAGGTAGCGTCAAGCAGGCTAGAGTTTGTCTCTTGAGTAAAGGAAAAGCTTAGACACAAAGCCCCACTTCTGTTGTCTGTCTCTTGTGTTCGGCATGTTGGGAGCTATCACCAAATGTTTCAGCACAAGCATTTATTGGCTTTGACTGGTTTTGCAGTGTGGTATCTATTTGTTTTGGCCTTGTTTGACATGGGTTGATTTATTGCTGTTGCTTTGCTACACATTCACACCTGTGTTGTGCACACGAGGAGGTCCTTGCTGAAAGGTGAGAACCTCAAAATATGCTTTGAGAACCTTTGGGTGTAAGAAGTTGATGTTTTTGCCTGAAGTGGGTGGGTGGAAGGAAGATACAGAGCCTTTCTGATCTCTTCCTCCTGTAGTACAAACACTAGTAGCAAGAAAGGGGGATCTGCTTTTCACAGACAATACAGGAAGGTTATTTCATTGGGAAAACTATAGACCTGAACTCTGCAACTCCACAAAACTGTTACAGTCATGGAATGGTTTGGGTTGGAAGAGACCTTAGAGATCATCCAATTCAAACTCCTCTGCCATGGGCAGGGACACCTTCCAGGTTGGACCAGGTTGCTCCAAGCCCCATCCAACACTACCAGGGATAGGGCATCCACAACTTTGCTGGGGATCCTGTGCCAGGACCTTATCCATATCATAGTAAAGAATTTTTTCCTAATGTTTAACCTTAATCTACCCTCTTTCAGCTTAAAACCCCTTGTCAGTGTTCTCTGTTGGAGCTAGATGGGAAAGGTAATTCTCGCACTCAGCACCAACACAACGAAGGTCAGAAAACTCTAAAACCATTGAAAGGAGCAGGTGGTAGAAGAGCATCATGTGTCTCCTGGCTAAAAATAAAGCAGATGGAAGCAGCTGTGTGTGCTGCTAATGGAACTACTCAGAGCAGTAGTAGTCTCAGACACTAGGATGCTAGTCTCAGAAGGAGACTAGTATCTCCTTCAAAGAAGGTGCACATCAAACTCATGGATAAATACAAGGGTTTAGCTACTCAGACAACCAGCACTCAACCCTGAGGGACTAAGAATCATTAAATCTTTGCAACACAAGGCATAACTCAGCATTGGTGCATGTTGTACTCAGGACTAGCTGCTAGAGTCTTCACCTGGCTATTTCTCTTTATGACAGTTCTCCATTCAGTGTTAATGGAAGCAGAATGCACAGAAATGGTTTCATGTCACTACAGGGTGTCTTATGGGCACAGATAGTTTGAAACTTTAACTTGCGTTGCTGGACTTTGCTGCAGCTTCCTCAGAGTGAAGTACAAAGTATTACTGCTAATGATAGTAGCAGCAATATCTCCAAGAATCTGCACAAGAATAGTAACTGGAATAAGATTAGTAGCTTCTCATTCCCTTTACTGCTGACATATCTAGTCTGAGACATATCCTATTATACTAAGGTATTGCAGTGTTGAATGGAGGTCTGGTGGTATCCATGTATTTGCCTTATATGTGAGTGCCATGATGTGGAGCGGACAGAAGGGGTGAAATAAGCAGGTGATTTTCGTTAGCAGCAGCAGGCTTTGGATCTTCTAAATACTTGTGTTCTCTGCTCTTCTCAGGTGCTCGTCTCCAAGAATCCTCCCTTACCACTGTTTAAACAGGCAGAGAATAATACCAGTTCAAAAATCCCCAATGTAATAAAAGTTAGGCTACTGCAGGGGGGTTGGAACTGGATGATCTTAAGGTCCTTTCCTACCCTAACTATTCTATGATTCCTTATTGATATTTTGGGGAATGTTTTTGTACAAAGACTTCTAACATTTGTTTCACAAAGAAATATTTACCTTTAAACACAGGCAGTTGACAAACAAGCTGGAGTAGGTTACTGGATTGCATCAAGCCTGGTGATGCGTTGACATTTACTGTCAGGACTCCATTAATCAAAAATATTTTGGAGGAAATTCTTCCTGGTTCATTCATCCACAAATAATTTACACTGGGAGCAGTGGGTCTAAGCCTCTTTGGCAGACTGAAAGTGAGGAGCATGATGAACAGCTCGCCTGGCTCCTGAGTGACCAGACACCCACTGCTTACCAGGGCTCTCATTCTTCTTTGCAGGCATGCAGGTAGTCTGTTATGCCTGGAGGGAGCTCACAGTAGATACTTGTGAATGATAAAATAAAAAGGGGCTGAGGGGCCAGGGACTCAAGAGAAGATCTTAGGTGAAAGAAAGTGCAGTTGTTAACCTTCTTGTGCCTGATATGTGGTTTGTCAATTATGCAGCAGAAGCTGAGTCGGTTGTATATTGACCTATAAGCATTAAACAGCTGGCTGGGAGCCATATCCTGTGAAGACTGTAGTGTCCTTTTGATTTGAAAAGCAGCACCAACAGTTGTGCTTCCACTTAGGAACCACAGGGAAAAAAAAAGAACATTTCTTTCACCAGGTGCACTTTGACTATTTATTTGGAAAAAAACTAAAAAGGATTTTGCACAGGAGTATCCATAGTTTTTCCAAGGATTATTAGCATGCATAGCCATGCCTGGCTTGACCGTGCACTATGCTCCTAGACAGAATGACAAAGCTGGAAAAATGAAGTCAAGGAAATATGAGCTGATTTATTTTTTGTGTGTAACAAGTTAAACCTTGATCCAGTGCATCTGTGGAGCAGGAGGTTATTTATTCAGTTCCACCATCAGAAACACTGAGAAACACATGAGGTGAGTGTGGATTGTCTCAGCAGAACTCCTGTACTCTCCAGCCATAATTAAACACTGGCCTAATTTTTAGTGTGCGCTACTTAATTGGATGTCAGAAATTCCACATTTGGAGGTTCAGTTTGACCTTTAGTTACATAAAAGAAGCATTTAAGAGTCTCCAGTGAGTGTCAGTGTTTGAATGCAGATGCCTTACTAGTTGAAAACTGTGCTCCTTCACCATGATGCATTCCAGGAGGAGAAAGTCCTGATCCTGCAGACAGTTTGATGCAGGCTTCAGCTTGCTGCCACTGACACCAGCTTGCTGGAATTCTCTCATTCCAGGGAATGGTACGCTAGTAAAGACAAGCACATGTGGAAGCAGTTGCAGGTCTAAATTAGCATCAGGGTTTTCTCCCATCTAAGTACATTATACGTTTGAGAATGTACTTTTAATTTCAAGGTGGAGATTCAAAACTGTAGGAGGGAGTGCTCAGACAACCAGCTTTCTCCAGTGCCAGAGGATTTGTGGAGAAAACCCCAAAATTAATAACAGGGAGACTTTTGGTAAGTGGTGGAGCTTGTTAAAGCTCTTGTGGCCAGGTGAGAATTGGGACTTTGATATCTGCACAGGGTCATTTTTAAGCCAGCCAGGCTGAAACCTGACAAGATCACCTGTAGCTTATAGCATCCACCTAGGAAAAGAAGCAGGGGATGTAGACAGGTATTCTTGCTCATAACTGTTGGAGAAGTCAGTAATCCCTAATGAAACATCCTAAAGGAACACTTCTGGAACAAGGAAGTTTTAAAGCATAAATGTTGCTAAAGGAACCTTCTTCTGCGCCCCAAGACTTGGAGAGACTTTCAGCTCCTGCCACTGACAGCAGTACATTGCAAACCAGGGTTAAAGCCAAGTGGAGCGGATACCCTGCTCCAGCAGATAGGCTTGTACAGGCTGTGACTCACAGCACCTGCCTTTGCACACAGGCTGTGATTCCCTTTCTGTAGTTCAATCCATAGTCTTATTATACCACCAGGAAAATAACTTATAAAGGAAATGGTTTGCTGACTAGTTTTTCAATGCTGTGAGCTGCTTACAGGGTTTAGTAGGAAAGATGTGAGAATCTCCAGACTTAGCTTTGGTCTCTGAAATTGGTGTATGTGCAGGTCCCTGTTTCCCATGATGCTACAGTGCAACATCCTAAATGATGTTCTTCTTCCCATATTGGTTTGGTCAATTAAATTAATGTAAAAAATGTCATTTTAAGGGTGAGAATGTCGTCAGGAAAAGGCAGTGCTCGCTGAAGTGTGCTTCTCACTTGCCAGCTATTACTTGGCAGGAATGAACAGGCAAGGTCATTAGTTTGGTACTTCATGGAGGAGGATGCAGTATACTTCATACAAGCTGCAAAAGCCAGGGGGGTGCCAGACTGCCAGCGTAGAGTCATTTTGTTTGCTGAGCCACAGGGGATGGTAAAGATCTTTAGGTAATTTCCCTACTTTAAACAAGTGTTCACACTGTGTCTGGCTTTGCAGTTCACACAAGGCAGATGTCCATGAGAAAACAGAACTAGGTGCTAGCCAGCATTGAGTGGGCTTCTTTAACTTGGATTACATCCACAATACTTGCTAGTGCAACTGTATATGTGTAAAATAGTTTGAATTGGCTGATCAAAGTGTATAAAGTACTCTAGAAAACAGGGAATTCCCCAGGAGAATGATGTTTGTCTTCAGAAGTAATTCTTATTGGATCTGTTTTGAAACAGAAAACATTCACAGATACAAGAACTATAGTTCTTTCCAGGCAGAAAAAATATTGCATAATACGAAATGTGTGCATTGGATAATTCTAGTGTTTTGATCATAAGCTATAGAATATGCAGGGGAGTGATCTAAAATCATGTTATTTCTGGTGGTTCTTATGTCACAATTTGATCCTTGCAACAGCATGACTAAAGCTTCAAAAGTAAAGATAGTTCTTTGCCCTTTCCCCCTTTTTCCCCTTTCCCCTTTCTTTTTTCTTCTTTCTCTTTTCCCCTTTCCCCTTCCCTTTCCCGTTCCTTTTTCCCTTTCCTTTTTACTTCCCCTTTCCTTTTTCTCTCTTTACAAAAAGCCCACCTAGCACAAGTAGCAAACCTCAGGAGTGGGGCAATCCTCTTGTCACACTGAACTTCCTGCACTTTTCTTCTCGAACAGCTGATGGCCCTGGTGAGAGGACGAGTCTGTGTACAAATGTTTGTGGTTCAGAGCCCAGTTTTCCAAAGAGAAGTCCAGAATACACAATACGTCACCTGTTTGTACTCCAGCTCCATGAGGCAACCAAGACAGAATTATACAGCCTTTCCAGATCGGCTCTCCCAAGGGGCTTCAAAGCGGAGGTTTGGTCTCTGCAACACACAAAAATGTTTCCCCACATGAATTAAAATATTACTTCTTGGCTGTACAGCGTGCTACAGGCTTTGTCCACTGGTGTTACACTTTGATACTGTTTTAACCGTTCCCAAACTAAGGTGGGGAGCTGGGGTTTGCCAGCATAGTATTAGTCTGTCTTTGGCTAAGGAAGTATTTGCATTTCTTGCTATTACCGCTAAGCAGATTATTCACTGTTTATGTGAAGAAAATTTATCATGTCTTGCAAGGTTGGAGCATACCTGATGAGAGACAGAAGGGATTTTGCCAAGTGAGGTTCCTCTACCTCCAATTTGACCTAGTTTTATGACTGACTTTGGGAGCAACAGAAATCAGACCCAATATGGATGGTTTTATTTGATGCTATATGAGTTTAGAACCCAAGTGAATACCTGGGCATGGCAAAAGAAGGATTGCTATTGTCTTCAGTAGCTTTGGAGGATATCCAGTGAAAAGTACCAACAAAAGCTACTAAAATTAGGACTGGTGCTGGCATGTAGCTCTTCCTCTGTGCCTTTCTCCTCGACTTCCAGTCTGTGAAGGGAAGACATAACCTGTGGGTATGAACAAATTTATGATGCTATACAGATTCTCTGTGCTGACAGTCAGCAGGAAAACCAGGCAGGGTCAGATGTCCCATTGGGCATGTTTTTACTGCCCCATAGTCATCCATATTGGGGCATCTCTTGGCCCCTTTCCCACTTGGGCTCCGTTTGCCATGCTCTGAAGACATATATGACACATGAGCCAGGTGCTGGCTTCCAAGACATGGAGTAAGTCCAAGAAAGTTAGACTTGAACAATTCTCCTCTTGTGTCAGATTTCTGAATACAAACATGGAATGCAGAGCATCAGAAATGACAAAGCTGGTAACAGATAGCTCAGGTTGTTCTTGCAGTTTTTATACATATATCATGTAGTCCCATTGATGATTAGTACAATTTGAGTTTTTACAACTATTTCTAGTTCTTCAGTTCTAAATGCTCTTTGGCCAGGGGACTTTGAGCTCTTAAGTAATATTTGTATGAGAGACAAGCTGTGGTCATGTTGTCAAACACACTGTGGTCATATTTTCAGTCAGGAATTAGGGCAAGAATAAGACCATTCTTTTTCCCCTCTCTAGTTAGAAATGTTGGTCAGAGGCATATTTCTGGTGGTGTTTCATGGTTGTTCATTTTGGTGTGGACAATGGACAATGTCAATCATGCTGCTGTGTCAGTAGAGCAGAAGGACTAGACAAGGAGGGCGATTGATGTGCGTGCTTAGACTCAAGGCAGTATATATGTGCAAATAAATGGAGAAGGCAGGCTACTTGGAGCCCCTGAGTGTTCCCTTTGTACATCAGATTGTGATTTTTGGCTTTTGAAGCGAGTAGGTGGGCAAAATAAAGCAAAGTTGAGATTTTTCACTAGCCAGCTCCAAGCTCGCCTTTCCCAAGAAAATATCCTTAAGTGCAAAAGGAAACCCAATCATATACAACTGCATGTTGGGTTTCAAGGGGTGGAAACATTGTGTGAGAGTCAGAGTGCATGTTTGCTTTCTTGGGGTCCCTTGTTTCCTCTGCTCTCGAAGAGGAAAATGGAATTTAGAGTGGGGAAAATAGGGAAAAGAATGAGCTGGCAGAATTGATAAAGCAAAACATATTGACACTGACCTTACAGTAATATGCATTTAACTGCCAATAAAGGGAATGCTGAATAAACATGGAGCTCTTCCCAAGTGCTGCAAGCCAGATTTAGTTTGGGTTTGCACTTTTTTTCCCTGCCCTCAGTGTTTTTTACTAATTATAAGCTGTGGTACCAGGAATATTTGATTTTGTTGAAAGGATGTGTGGTTTTCTGGGTGGTGGGATGAAGTAGCCAGGCATAGTACAGAGGTGAAGTGTCCTCAAGTAAAGGCTTTAAAGCATTCCCTGTCCATCTAAGCAAGCAGCTTGTGTACTGGGACTTATATATAGCTTTACCACTGGGGCCAGTGTTAGGGTGTTCTCTGCACATACCCTCACAGTTTCAGTGCTATAATTCCATAGTTCAGCAAGGTGGATTCAGTTACACCAGGATAAATGTCCTTATTACAGTTTTGTTTTGCTGAGACATCTTTACTGATTCTAAAACCTAAAAGCAGGATGTTGTTATAAAAAACTTACAGAAAGGCTGTGGAGGCTGCACCTGCATGAATCTCTGTTAAACACCCTTGTTATTATTCTTCCCCACTGTGGTCACATCTGTCTGCTTACGGAGGCATCTGCTGTGACCCTCGAGGAGTCTGCTGGTGTAACTGGGGGGCATCAGCTCTTCTGTCAGCCTTGTTAGGAGCTTCAGATATTTGTCAGAGTAGAAAGTGAAAACTGGGACACTAGTGAGCTTCCAGCAGATGTTTAAGCCATATGGAGCCCTAGGCAGCTGGCCTGCTTGCACAATCTTTGCATGATTTTTAAGGCTGAGGCAGACACTGGATGCTCTGGGGACATCCAGTGGCCCTTTTTCTTCTTACCATCACCTGGGATATGAATTGGAAGTCTTCCTGAAAGGATTGCCCGTAGCAAAAGAAGTCAGTCTTAATTCACTTGGCTCATTCTGCTGCAACCAGTCGAATGACTGTGAAGAGACAACTTGAAACTAGTTATGTGGGTATAGACTTCTTGTAAAGTGCTGAGAAACGAGGACCAAAGTCTTACACCTTTTTATTCTTTTTGTAACCTGGGAACCCCTCAACAGACTTAATTTCAGAGACAAAATCTTGTTCTATCAAGGTTGGGGGAAAAAACTCTGTTTATGACTCTTTAGAGCATGCATGGAGGTAATCTGTTGGCAGAAGCCACGCTCTCAATCTGTTTATTTTAATTCCCATTTTATTTGTTGGGAGGTGGCTGCAAAAGAGTAATTCTCCAGGGAAGGTGTGTGCTTGGCAATGCCTTCAGGAGTCCCATTGCTCACATTAAAGATTCTGGTGTGTGACTCAGAGCAGCTGCTCTCATTAAACTCATTCGTTCAAGGTACAAATGAATAAGACTTTAATCTCATCTGCTGATCAGTGACAGGTCTGCAAGTTCAGTGAAGGTACCATCGGCTGAGGAAAGCTGGGTTTGCTGCAGCCGACAGTCAAAACAAAATGGAGAGGTTTTCTTTATTGCCATGGAAATGGTCTCCAAAATGTGCAGTGGATCCTACCCCTGATTCACATTGTCTCTCATCTGCCATGTATGTGAAGAAAATGTTATAGGGCACAGGTAGCTTATCAATAGCCTGTATCAGTTTCAGCTGGGTTTTGGGGGACAGGGCTTACATCAGCTCAGGAGAAGGTTTGTGGCATGGAGGGATCACAGTACTGAGTGTCAGCAGTGCTGACACAAGGCATATATTTTTTAAGTCCTTCTATGGACTTGCCATGTAGTTCTTGCAGGCTTCAGTACCATGAGAGCTGCAGAGCAATTCTGACAGAGAAACTGCTGCTGAAATACTTGCTGGCACCAAACACTAATATTGTAGAACTAATGAAGTTTCTATTATAACTGTGTATGTATAGATAATGATCTGCTGGTGGTGGCTGATAATCTGTGGTTATAAAGGTAACTGAACAAGCCAAGCTGTGATTCCTGTAGTCCAGGAATTCTGTGGTCATACAGATAGGTATCACCAGAGAATATCTTTGGTGGTAGATGTTGTCTGCCCTTCCTGCTGACTACAAAAGGGATAGGATGCTCTAAACTTAAGCATCTCCTTTAAGTTTCTAACTGTAGAGAACATGACCCTGGAACTAGGGATTTCTTTTTTCTCTCTCCTTCTTTTCCTCCTTTTTAACAGAAAAAGGTGTAAAAAAATTATAAAGTATTTTTACAAATAGCAGCCAAATTATAACAGCATTTTCTTCTTTCTCCTCCTACTGTGAAGAATAACAGTTTCTTTTTCTTTGTAAACTGGGAATGAAGCTAAACAAACATTAAGTTTAGAGTAGCTATGGTTAGAACATGTAAGAACCAAAGTCACACTGGCCTTTGGGATTCAGGTTTGGAAGAAAAAGTGATGATGCTAGTCACAGATCTGGTATTTCAGACTCTGAGCTGAGCTTTTTTAGGGTCATGTCTGCTCAGATGATCTTCAGCTAGCATGTTAGTAGCAGTGATATTTGTGTTTTCCACCGATTCCACCAAATCATCTGTTATTCTACCTTTGGTCTGTTTCTGTCTACCTGCATGCTCAGGAAAAGATAGCCCTGCATCTCTTCAGATCTAGTAAGTTTTGTATGGGATGGGAAAAACCAAAAGCCTTAAACTGAAAGCTCCAAACTAGCATGAATGTATACAGAAGCAAGTAAATGCTCTATCTGTATCTTGATACCTCTGAAGAATGGCAAAATATGGAGTATCTTAGATACAGCAATCCAGCAAGTCTGTTGTGTCTAGCTAGGTTTTTGTATAATGGGCCAGATTCATGGTTTTTTGGTGCCTTTTCAGTTAAAAGTTAAGTCTGGTGTTTAAAACAGAACCAAAAAGCAGATCCTAGTCTGTTGAGACACAGTACAGCAGATTATTCTGCCAGTGTTTTGCCAATGTAAAGGCCCTCAAAACAGTAAGCCTGGAAATGGATGGTTTTGGGTGGTCTGACTCCCGAGCATTTGTTACCTGTTACTGAAGACCACTGTATAAAGGTGAGTGTCCACAAAAATGAAGTCCTGGAGCTTGCCTTTCCTTGCATGAAAGTACACTTGTTTATACAAGTTTTAGCTTGTTTACACAGTTAATAGTAGTTCCCGTATGTACTGCTTGATGGTTTGAGCTCCTGGAAGTCCACTGAAACCTAGTCCTGAAGTTCAAAGTTAAAGGTCTAAAGCAGAACTGATACATTGCTGTTACTGTTATGTCAAAGGGCTTTATGCCAGCTGTGTCTTTGTTGACTTGTGGGGCCGTGCAGTTTCTCTTGATCTCACTGTTGCCCTCACCAAGAGTGCTGGCCTCAGATGCCAAACATGAAGGTCATAGAACCTCTGCATCCTTATGTTTTCCTGCCTCTTTCAGCTGAACAGCCACAATGACAAAAATATATATATATTTGATAAAATACAGTCTGTCAAAAACACACTTTGCTGTGTATCTCATAGTTATGAGCAGGAGTCAGCTATTGGCCAGTTACAGCCATTACAGGCGTCAGCAGCTGCAACATCCAGGTCAAGCCCTTAGCACTGGAGCTCTTCCAGGATCCCCACAGGTCCCTTGGAGGGGGACCTTATTTAGTCCAAGTGAAAGGACACACATGCAGAATGCAGATGGAGTTTCAGGTGGCTGATCAAGGATGGATTGCCACGTTGCTGGGATTGTTCCTGTGTTTGCTATGTGCAGGTTATACATAGCAACAGCTTTCTGTCTTTGGCACCTTCAAGTGTGGGAGCATGTTTGCACTTTGAGAGGTGTTCTCCAGGACACCTGAAAGCTATCATTAGAGGGGTAATACACAGATGGAGTTTTAGGTGATTGGTTTCATGGTGGATTGCCATGTTGGTGGCACCATTCCAGAGCTCACCATTTGTAGGTGATGCCCAGCACCAGCTTTCTGTCCTGCAACCTTAAGCATGGGAGCAGGGGTTGGAAGTTTTCACTGTTGGAGCTGGGCTCTGGGGAGACTGACAGAGCTCCCCAGAGAGGGGTAACACAATTCATTGTAGCCTCCTTAATGACAGTAACTGTGCCTTTTAATATGTCCATTTTAATTTGTTGTAGCAAAAAGCACTAGGAAGGTGACATTTTAGAGCTGGGGAGGGACTCTTCATTAGGGACTATAGTGATAGGACAAGGGATAACAGGTTCAAACTTAAACAGGGCAAGTTTAGATTGGGTATGAGGAAAAAGTTCTTTACTGTGAGGGTGATGAGGCACTGGAATGGGTTGCCCAGAGAAGTGGTAAATGTTCCATCTCTGGCAGTGTTCGAGGGCAGGTTGGACAGAGCCTTGGGTGCCATGGTTTAGTGTGGGGTGTCCCTGCTTATGGCAGGGGGTTGGAACTGGATGATCTTAAGGTCCTTTCCAACCCTAACTATTCTTGTCTGTACTGAAAAATCCTGCCAATGTATTTATGTATATAGATAAATACAATAGAATGTGTTTGCATTGCTGTTGATGCATGCAGGGGCTTTTGGGACCTTATTTGTTACCCTAGTTATGGGTATACAGACCAGCTTCTGAGAGTCAAGTATGAAAATGCAATAGTAGTAGCATAATATGTGTTTACTATCACTTCACTCCACATAAATAAGACATAGTGGAAGAAGCTGCATAATCTTGCCAAAGTTAAATCATCTAAAGTGTTGGAAGTGACCTAAACTAGAAATGAATAGGGATATATGCTTTCCAAAACATTCTACTGAAGATTTTCTGACATCAGTTGTCATGACAATAGGTGGCACCCTTATGCCAATAAATATCATCTTGTTTAACTTAAGCAGGCTTCCTTGGACTTACCTCCTGGAATTCCTTTAACCGAAATTACGGAATTAAAAGCAAAAGCAATTCATCAAAGCAGAATATTCATTAGGGAAATGGGGAGCATGCCTGGAAAACAGAAAATATACACTCCATTCTGACTGTTGAGTTTAACACAAGACAGCACTACCAGTTCCTCTGTTGAGGAATTAGGGAATTTTGAGTACGAACAAGTGTTGAGCAATGCACACAAGCTTTGAGTGTGCTTTGTGAATGAGGATTTTAACTCCTTTGGGATTACTTTAGAATGCAAGAGAAACAAGACGTGTCCTGTTGTATTTGCTCTGTTACGCAAACACTCTGGTGCATGGGATACTCAGACGATCTGAAACTCGCACCTATGCAAAATCAGGAAGGGAATCTTATTAGAATGGACTTCTCTCAGAAAAGCTTTTGTCACTTTTACTTCGAATACGAGCCAAAACCTGGAAAAATGTTAACCAAACCTTGTGAAGCCACAAGCATTTTGCCTTGCGGTTTGGGTGAATGTTCACATCACTTCTTCCAGTACCCTGAACAGACCTTACTCACTGCTTCTCTCCTGGGACTGAAAGGAGATTAGGAAGAGGACGAAGAGAGCACATTAATAATGCCTAAGTACATTGCAGAATGACAAAAGGACACCATATATCAGGTGGTGGGAAAAGACATCTGCTCTCATTGTATGTTGATCTTGCTGATATATTTGGGTATAGGAAGAGAAGTTTTGTGGAGCATAAATTGTATGCATTTTTTTTTATTTTCATGAAAGTAAAGTTTAAAGATCTGATGTAATTCTGAGGACATAAATTGTCTTAGGCCTGCAGATGGCCCATAAAATTTGCAAAGCCTTGACCATTTCTAAGCTGGAATTGGATCAGAAGAAGCTTCAGGATTCATTGAACTTTGCTAGTCTTGGCAATGGCTCTGTTTCTATTTTGTTGGCATTTTGTTTCATCCTTACATTGCAAAAGTAACATCTTATGGTGGTAATGCAAAGCTGAAGGGAAAAAAGAATTTTGGAAGAATTGTTGGAGCAAATGAGTTTCCATTCTGATTTATGAGACTTAACACAGCTGTTCTCTGAAAATTGTGCTGAAGTAGCTATGATGTTGTAGGGGAGATTAAAATTTCCTGTGCTTCATGAAATGTTATTTATTTGGATCTCTCTTCATTTCCCTTTCATCATCTCATGCTGGTTTTTTTAATGTTTTTTGCCAAGCAGTGTAATACCTGGACAAATTGTATTCATTAGGATGGATGCTGTCTACAGGCCTTGGTGCCAAAATGGAATTGTTGATTTCGGCTTAGCGTTTGCTCCTCAGCAGCAACAGGTCTGGTTTTAGACAGGTGCTTACAGAGCCATGAGGACCAAGAGGCTATTATAAGTCAGTTAAGTCTATCACATTGCTTTTATACTCATAGAGTCATGGAATGGTTTGGGTTGGAAGAGACCTTAAAGCTCATCCAGTTCCAACCCCCTGCAATGGGCAGAGACACCTTCCACTTGAGCAGGTTGCTCCAAGCCCCTGTGTCCAACCTGGCCTTGAAAGCTGCCAGGGACTGGGCAGCCACAGCTTCTCTGGGCACCCTGTGCCTGTGCCTCAGCACCCTCACAGGGAAGAGCTTCTAACTAGTGTCTAATCTAATTATTTAAAATTAAATGAAGGTGCTTTACCAAACACTTTCACGTGCTCATCTTGAACTGACAAATACCCAGTTGCCACTATTGAGTGTTTCTACTCCTTGAATTCCACAGGTAGTAAAACTGATGGTTAGAAAATGAAGAACCTTGTAAGGTTGTCATAATTTTCAGCTTTCTATGAAAATACAAATCCTAAGCTTAATTGTGCATTGTTTTATGTTTAAAAAGTATTTAGTGGGTTTTTTTTTTTATCTACAAATTCTATTTGGAACCAGATGATCTCAAGGTCCCTAAGTACTCTATGATTCAATGACTCTATGATTTATATGGCATAAAAACACCTTAAGGAATGTACCTCTCCTCAACCTTTTATGAGTGTTTATGCAGAAAAGATGTATATTTCCAGGTAGAAACACTTGTAATATAGTTGGGGGCTTTTGGTATTATGCTTTTAAAATAATCTTTTCAGTACCAGTGAGAAAGAAGCCCTAGATGGAAGCTGTGTGTCCAAGTTGCTGACAGCTCTCTAATCTGTTTGGGAGCCTGTGCCGGCAGTAAGTTTAAAGTTCTTTCTCTTTTCCTTTTTTATAGTTCCATTTAGGATAGGCAAAAGCCATTTTGTGGCAACATGTCTATTGATGAGGGGAAGGAAATGCTTGCCAATCCAAAACTCTTCCAGGGAGGCTGTTGTTTCCTAGAAGGATGTTCTGCTTTGTTACAGGCAAACAATTGAAATGGGAAAAAAACCCTCAATTATTTTTTCATCTTTCCTGAAGTAACTTTTGATTATTTTTTGATAGTATAAAGTGTTATTCAGCCACAGGTTCTGAAACAAAAAGGAAGAAACAGTATTTTGTATTTTTGATCTAGGTGAAGATGCTCCATCCTGGCAGTGTTCAAGGCCAGGTTGGACAAAGCCTTGGGCACCATGATCTAGTGTGATGTGTCCTTGCACATGGCAGGGGGTTGGAACTAGAACATTATTTTTTACTGGTTACTACAAGAAGACTGTTGTATCTTATAGAATCCAAAGTTTAGGAATCAAAAACATTTACAGAAGTAAATGCCATGGTGTATCACGCGTTTGAAGAGCCCTTCTTCAGAAGAAAGAAAGGGCCTATTTACAGCTCATCTGTACAGACACAAAGTATCAAGTGTTCTGGCTCCCTGATCATCTGGTCAATTCTTATATTGTAAACCCCAAACAGATTGTGTGGTTTGCAGGGAGCTGCAAAACTAAATGAAACACATTCAAAATACATTTCTGGTCTAATTCCATTTTGCAGATCCATGTCTTAAACAGGAATATAATAACTGAGGTTTCAAAACCAGTGATATCAGTCTTATAACTCAGCATCTCTGTTTTCAGAGCCTTAGGAGTTTCCATGGGTTACACTGTACTCGTAGCACACAGAGATAGGTGTGGGTAGTAGCACATTGGCCTTCATGGATGGAGCACTGTGAGTGCTTAGGAAACCGTAAGCAATATGAAGGCAGGAGGTAACATCCACATTTGCAAGCTTCATTGCAAGCTTCATTACAAGCTTCTCAAGGTTGTGAGTTCCTCAGCTCAGGGTTCAGATGTAAATTCCAGGCTTCAAATGTGTAAATAGTCTTCTAGATACAGGTTTTAATGTGTCTGATTCAGCTCACTCTTTTCTGCTTGTGGGTTGTACCCCTTTGCCTACTGAGGCAATAAAATCTCTGGGGTATGGTCTCCTCCTGTGAACATGCAGAGGTCCTTGTGCATGAGCTCATGGGGACAGGACCCCCATTTTTGTCTTTGTCTCTGGTAGGATAACTGAGATGTAAACCAACAGAGTGCATTCCAATTTTTAGGCTGGGACAACCTGCTAAGGCTTGAAAGCATTACAGTGTATAGTTGCAGGAGGTACCTAAATGCCCAGTGAACTAGCTGCAGGAGAGAGGTATGCTTATAGCCTTAGAATCATAGGATGCAGAAGACCTTGAAGATCATCAAGTCCAACCTTTAAGCCTTTTGTAAGGCTGTACAGCTTCTGACATGCCTATTCATACAAACTTTTGGCTTTTTCATACTTTTGTTTCCAGCTGTAGAGCAGAGATGCGCAGTGCTTTGTTGATGCTATGGAACAGGCCACCTCTTAGCATCTCTTTTACCTCCACATTTACCAGCAAATGGTTACATAAGGCATGATAGCCATGCTAATCTTCAGACAATCCAGGTGCCTTCATGCTTCAGACATTTCTTCAGGACTTGTGGGGATGCAACAGTAGAGTTGGCCACAAAAGTGTGCTATTTTATTGAACATGGGCAAACAAATCAGGTTTTGGTCAAAGTGGTTAATACAGACCAAACTGGGATGGTGCAGACTCATGTTTCGGAGTGTCGTGTGTGTACTAGGGAGCTTGGGCTTAGCTATAAACTAATTAGTGTCATTAATGAGCCACCATGGTTTCCTTAGGAGCCTTCAGTATAAGGTTGAAAGGTGAAAGAAAGAATCATAGAATAGTTAGGGTTGGAAAGGACCTTAAGATCATCCATCTCCAACCCCCCTGCCATAAGCAGGGACACCTCACACTAAACCATGTCACCCAAGGCTTCATC
>NDXB01020448.1:0-17848 GCA_002631895.1 Agapornis roseicollis | reverse complement strand
GGGGGTTGGAACTGGATGATCTTAAGGTCCCTTCCAACCCAAACTATTCTATGATTCTATGAAGAGGAAGTACCAGCTGCTGCTGTGCTATAAGGTTGCAGTGGGCAGAGCTCTGGTAAAGGTGGCAAAATCAGAATCTTACCAATATTTATTTTTGTGCCAAGTTTACCTTTTTTTGCCTCTTTATTGCTAGGAGCAATTATTTACTGCTTTTGGTGTGGTACTTTGGTAAAGGGCCGTGCAGGGTCTGAGTGGACACCTTTCTATCCATAGCACTTCACTGCAAGGACCCCCTAGATGTGTTGGGGTTGGTGTGTGCCATGGCTCACACTTACGTGGAGGAGGTCCTGCTCCTAAAGAAGATCATGTTGTAGCATAGTCATCACCCCATGTATCTTAGCCATCGTGCTGTGCTTGGCTGAAGTGGACTGCTGTCTGAAACTTGCAGCTCTTTTTAGGTTTTGTTCCTTGCCATACCTGTGCATTTTGTTTGCTGATTCAGGGTGGCCAGCTGTATCCGAGTAATTGGCATTAAAATTCTCATACTGGCTTTCTGTAGTTAAAGTGCATGCATGCAGTAAGAATTGCCTCCTTTATTATTCTCAATGGTACTCAGCAGCTCTAGCCCCTGAAGAGTTATTGACATTATATTTAAGTTAATTATTTTTATTTACAAGATTGTACTTATCCATCTACTGCACTGCTAAGAAACCAGGGTTGATATTTTTATTTTCCTCTGGCCTACATTTGCTGAGCTAGATCTGGGAACATATGCATCACATTCCTTTCTATTTGGTGGGCCTCAGAGTCTAAATTGGGACTTTTGAGCTGCTCTTGAACACTGGGAAGCCATATGTGGCATTGCGTTGTTTGAATGACGTTCAAAACCAGAGGGTTTATGTAAACATGTCACTGAGAACACAGCTCAGTGTAAGAACATGCGCCATTGTTCAACCTATGCACGTGTACAAAAAGTCTGAGAATGGGAGAGAAGAGCTGCAGCTTTTCTAAAATAAGAAAGAACAGGGAAAAAGCCTTTCCAGATGGACTCTACAGAAAACATCTGCAGAGCTGGAGTCTCCTACTGCATACCTGCGCTTCATGGTCCTGGAAGGAACTGGCATTTGCTGCCCATAATTGCTCCTAGTCCCAAGGGCCTGGAGTGGGCCCTCCTGTTTAGCAGTTTGCTGTGATTAGAGAAATCATGTTGAGAAAAGCTCTCTTCACACTGAGAGACACATTCCTCACAGAGGGGGTAGTGCCTGTGGCTGGGGAGAAGTTAAAGTTGTTCCAGGTTATAGATAACATGTGCTGTTGTTTTAAGTAGAAGCTAAAAGGATGTGAAGGATAAGAGTTGCTTTAAGGAAGGACTGGGCAGTAGCAGAGCTTTTTGAGCTTCAGAATGTTTATGCTTTTGTTATAATCAAATAAACAAACTTTTTATTCTCTTTTTTCGCATATGCCCCTTCCAAAGCTTTGTGAAATCAAGCTGCCACGGGGTAAGGGCCAAGGTCCTTGCATGGATTAATAATAGTTGCAGTCTAGGAAATAAAGGTTAGGGAAAAAGTTACCAACTTTTAGAAAAGGCAAAGAGTGACCAGTGAGGTCTTTCTATTGGGTCTGGTGCTGTTCAGCATTGTCCTGGAAGAGATGGAGAATGAGACAAAGAAGCCTCCTGATGATAGCAAGTCAGGCAGGACATCTGAAGTGAAAATGTACTAGGGCACCACAGAAATGCCTCACAATAGAGAGTGACTGAAGGGCAATCTGGCAGCTGAAAGTCAGTATTGATGAATATAGAATAGTGCAGAGGAGGAGAAACAATCCAAAATTGAAATACACAGCAATGGGGTATAAATTATCTCTTGAGAAGAAACCTTGGGTTAGAATAATTGTATAAAAATGTCTGCTGAATGTGCAGTAGGAATAAGAAAAGAAAAAGAAAAGAAATGAATTATTGGTAAAGAAACTGTGAACAAAAGGGAAGATCTTTATGCTCTGCATGTCACTCTTGAATATTTTATCCTTGCTTCCTCATTTTAGAAAGGATGCAGGAGAAGGGGAGAAGATACAGGAAATGCTGATAAAAGATGTGGAGTGACTCCCATAAGGAAAACAACTTAAAACTTGGAGGTTTTCAACCTGCTGTCTGAGCAGGATGAAAACAGAAAGGCTTGTTAACTCTGAAGTAGCATGGAGGAAGCAAATAGAAAATGACTGTTCGGTCTCACATATGGGAGACAAGCAGCCTTGAGGGAACAGTTAGGTGGTGATTTTTGAAGAAGTAAAAAGGATTTCCTGTAGCTGTGGAATTGCCTTGGGGTGTTGTGGATGCCAGAAGTTCCTATGCTGGCAGTGGTGTCTGGACAATGCAGACAAATTCTCTTGTTCAGAGAATCACCTCCCTCAAGATTGCTGGGAGCTGGGGGAGGCCCACAGGTTAAGAGGCTGGGACCAGAGGCAGATTGCACTTGCCCAGGGAAGAAGTTGTGAGTGTGAAAAAGTGCTTGACCAGAGCTGATCTGGTCTGGCTCTTCCTGCATAGTTACACCAACCTCATGCCAGGGTATGGTTTAAACACAGGACAAAGGCAGCTCCTGCCCTTAAAAAAGCAATCTGAGCTTTTGTGGAAGGATTTCAGTGAGTGTCCATGCAGAAGAGAGAGGCAGAAGGATTTAAGCAAAGAAAAGGCTGAGATGAACAAAAATGTGTACTGGTTGAAGACTGAATTTGCAATAACATTTTCATACTTTTGGAGGGTCTTTTTGTCTTCATAGTTGTACATGGTATGTAGGTATGTCACCCACATGTGAATAACAGTGATGTTGATGTCTGGCTATAATCTCCAAATTGTGAATATCTTTGTATCCAGGCACTTGCTGTAGCTTTTCAGAGACACTGAAATGCAGCTGACCTGAATAAAACCTGCCTATTGAAACACCTGATCTTCTTTTCTTCGAGGGTATTGTGATGTGTGCAGTGTATGTGCTAAATACGTTGCTTTCTAGTTGGCTCTCCACGTAATGTTGGATGGCAACAGACTGCTCTCTGTCACACCTGATGACTAAACCTGTCTCACCCACGCCATGGGAAAGTACTGGTGCGTTGAGCCTTCTTAGAACCAAGCTTTAGGTTGTCCTCAGATTTCAAACCTCCTGTGCACTTTTTTTAATATGGCCTCTATCTCAAGAGATACAAGCACAGATGGATTCCAGGCAACAATTAATCAGATAAGTATTTATTTATTTAACTCAACCTATAGCATTACGCTGGCAATAGTTCTTTTCCAGAGTTAGACTTTCACTGAGCAAAAGACTGCCTTTTAAAGACTCGTTTCTCTTTCTTTCAGGCACCTGCACTGAAACAGTCTGGATTTCATTGGGCATGGTAAGAAATTCCCTCTCAATTACAGAAGAAGTCAGTTAAGAGCTGGCTGTTTTGTTTACCTCCAGATATGTTCAAAGTGGAAGTGCGGCTGTGGAAACTAGGTGCATTTGACTTATGTTGTGCATATAAAACAGGAGTGAAAAACAGAACTGAAGTAAATATACATTGCAACCATGTGGGACAGTGTTTATTCCTGCAATACCAAGGAGTTAAAGCTGGCTGTAAGCTGGGGCTAAAGGCCATCAGGAGTTGGAAAATATCTGTCTGAATAATGGAGAGGATTTGGTTTTAAAGCTGAATTTAAAACACCTTTTAAGTGGGTTTAGTGAGCCTACAATTGCATACTTGATACTGTAAAGGTTGCCTAGCAGACCCATGGTTACCAGAGTATGGGCAGGAAGCAAGACAAAGCCAGGCAACTGGGGAGGATGCACTGTGCTGCAACGGGAAAAGCTTGTAATATAAGTGTTGCTGAAATATAAAGTAGCTCAGTCTCATTGAGATGGGACTGGCACAGCTGTGTCAGGAAGGATTTATTATATTTTTGCCATCATTGCTATGCTAGCAACAGCTCCAGTATATATGAAGTTACACCGGGGGAAAGAAAAGGATTTTTTTCTCGGACAACTTAATTTGCTTATGGAAATGTTGTAAAACTGTACCTGCTAAGGCTTTTTGCTAGTGTAAATTGTCTATGCTTGTGTAACTATATCAATAAATAGTTACAAGGGACTACAAGGACTTGCTGGAAAGAAATAATCCATCTAAAGCTAAAGAAAAAAAATAATCCTCAGTATAAATTGGCTAATTCATATGACTGGACACGGGTTTGGGTTTGGTTGGGTTTTTTTAACCCCCTCTCAACATACAGTCATGTTTTACCTAAATTTCAAGCTGAATAAAATTCAAGAGAGCATCATGCAGCTGGTTTTTTTCCTCCTTGAGCATTTATTGTCTCTGAGGGCCTAGGCAGTACTGGTGGGGTTGAGACTGTGAGTCCCAGAAAGCCTGTCTTCTGGACCGTGAGAAGTACCACTGTAGTGGTGGAAGACTCCCTCCCACATCTGTATACTGGGCTTGAAGCCAAACATTTCTTCTGTAAGGAAACCTTGCTAAAATTTCTCATTTCATGCCCCTTTATGGGAAGAGAGAGACAGAAAGTACATGAGGGGAGAGAGAAGGAGGTATGTGCCAAGTGTATTGAGAGAGCATAGAGTACGCTCTTGATTTTGTGTGCCTGGGGACAAGGGAGCAGCAAGGAAGGAGAAGACTTAATATTAATTAGCACCATAGTTGCCATCCCTTCCTCCCACCTCAGAAAGGATAAATTCTCCTTCTCTCCAAAACACATCTATATTTTTTTAGACAACTGTTTATGTTTGAATCCTTTGAACTAGCAGCACTTGGAATAAATGCTCTTATAAATGTGCCTCTTGCCAGCCTCTGTCTAGTCTGCATATGGACACTTAAAAGAGTGGAAGAATATGTCTTACATATCCCAGAAATATGCTAAGTTAACAGTGGTGGCACCTGATACAGCTTTCTTCTTTGTCCCCATTAGAGTACAGTGGAATTGCTAGTGTACTATTTGATAAACAATCACCAATTAGTCATTCCAATTCTTGCTAATTCAGCAACTGCTTGCCAGGGCCTCCAAGCAGATTGTATGCCAGTTCATGTGCTCACCCCAGGTAGCTCTGAACTGAAGGAGTTTGCTTAATTGTTCTTGCTGTTGTGTCTGTTTAAAAGGTGTTACTGCTCCTTTTGGTGATCTAGGTGGTGTATTACAAATGCATGTTCTCTGTCTTACCTTTCCCCAGTGTGCTGTTAACAACATGGGTAACAGAATCCCCAAATGTAATGCTACATCCTTTTGCTTCCCAAGCACGGGTGGGTAGAAACACTCCCTTTGTGCACCAAAAGGAGGGTGGCCTTGCTGAACGTGAGCAGCAGATGGGATGCTGCTTAACTTCCTTAATCTTTTATAGGTTTGGGTACTGTCTTCATGAAGAGGCCTGCTGCCCCTGCTGTACACTTAGACCACAAATAATTCAGTTCTGATGATAGAGTAGTGCAGGACAGGAAGACAGATTAGTCATCCTTTACAGATGTTAAAGATTCTTGTAAACTCTGTTGAGCAACAAGCTGTGGATGGGAGAAGTGTCTCTCTGCTAACATCAGTTCCCAATTCTTTTGTCTTACAGGTGCCCGTTGATGACTAGGAATCTGCTGCTCAAGCAAATTCTAAAGGAGATGGCAGACCTATGGTTGTGGAACCTTTGCACTTACAACTGTTACTGTGTGTGTCTGTTTGACCATGGCAGGGTATTTAACGTGTTGTAGAAACCAGTTTTGTACCCCTGGACTCAGTGTCACTCTCATCATAGATCCTTCCTACCAAACGTATTTCCCCTCATTTGAACCTTTAAAAAATGGAAAAACAATGTAATTTTCCATGAAAATAGGGAACTTCACTGTATCCGCTGTTATTATAAGTGCAGTACGGTGTACAGCATGCTAAGGAACTGCTCAGTCAAGTGTCAGTGTGAACCCAGGAGTCCTCAGGAGAGGAAAAGAATAAATATTCTGATTTTCTCTAAAAGCTTCCCTGTAAAATTCTTCCAAAGGTTTTCTTCCTGAGGCAGCACAAGCAGATGGGCGCCCCTTCACTTCTCAGCCTGGTGGTAGGGTTGGTGGGACTTCTGGCCAAGCGTTCTGAAAACACTGTAAGTCTCCCCAAAGATAAAGGCCACCTTGTTAACCAGGGATATGCCTCATCTGTGGTGAGGAGATTTGAGTATTCAGTGTTTCTATATTAAGTCACACTTCCCACTTTATCAGTGTCTCAGAGGACAGTGCAAAGACAACGGATGTTAACCTTCTCTGCTCAGAAGGTCTGGGCAGAAAGCTGGGCAAAGCTGTTCAGCTAAAGCAATTACTTTTTATTCGTTCCTTTCCTTTCATGTGCAGTGACATCCTTCCTGCCTTTTGAAGTGTATGTCATTTTTTCCCCCCACATTACACTGTCTGTGCTTCAGTGTTTTCATTCTGATTTGTATAATTTTATTTATTTCTTTACAAACCTCTGAATTTTCAAACCTACTTTCTTTCTTTCGGTCCTTCAAATGTGTTATTTGGTCGCCACATAGTTAATGTTCTACACTTGTATTGAAGTTTGTAGAGAAAAGCTGATACCACAGTATAGTATTTGCAGTATGGTGCATCATCTTATAACTACCTAGCAAAGCATTATTCACAAGGAGGTGAGGTTATATTTGTTGCTTCTAAGTTCTTAGCTGCTCAGTTTTAACACTGGATGTCTGGGTTTCTTTTTATGGAGTGTCTGTTTACTCTTGTATATTTTTATAGAGTAAAAGAGTGGTGGGGAGAATGAGGGTGTTATGTACAGTAATGTTATAAATAATGCTGGCTTTCAGGTTATATCCATTCGCCTGAATATATAAAGTGTAACAAAAAAGGTCTTAAAAGAAAGGCAAAACAGTGGCATAGATAACATATCTAAAGGAGATGCTGCAGAATATATTTGGTGGGGAGCGTTCCCTACTTCACTAATAACGAGACAGAAAATTGCTTACTCCTCCCGCAGCCTCAAGCAGATCAAACTGAATTTTAAAGCCTTAAAGATGTTGGTGCAAGGAAGAAAGAGGGTTACTCAGCACCCATCATGCTGAACTGACAGGCAAATGGGGAGCATGCTGAGAGCAGAGCTGCATTCCAAACCCAGAAATGGTGACCCTAGGGTGGATGACATGGTGAAATGCAACTGTGATGGAGAAGGGAAAGCACACAAATAGGGTTTGTTGTTGTTTTTCTTGTCCTTTTCCTCTGTGAGCTGTATACTTTAGGGTAAATAAAAGCGAAGTGCTTACTTTTGAGCTGCATTTCAATCAGTGTGGTGGCATTTGCTTCAATAAACACACAGTCCATAACATTTAAAACTCCTGAATAAACAAGATGCAGGACAGGGATCGAGGGGAGAGCAGCTGCAGTTGCTCCCACTGACTCTGTGCGAACACTCACATGGAACAAAGATGCCAAGGTCCTAGTACTGTGACTGCTGCAACTGGGAAGGAGGAAGACTCCAGTTTCAGGCAAGGAAGGACTGAGCCCTGAGGAAGCAATGTTGTTATTGTGAGGGCTGTTTGAGAGATCTCAGAGTATGTCTATGCCTGTGGATTTTTCAGTGCTGGAATTTAATTTCTGAAGTGTAATAACACCAGTGCATCCTTGTAATTTTATTTCATTTTTTTTTATTATGGCTATCATTTCCAATAACCCTGCTGTCATATTGGCATCTGGTATGGTTCTGGTAGTCTCCAGCTCTTCATCTGAGATGACAGAAGTGAAGCTGGACCATTTCACATACCCTGGCTTTTCGTTCTCCACCTCTTCCCTTCTTCTGAAATGCTGGCTGAGTCAGTGGGATTCTTCTGGCTTTTTCTTTCCTAGCATTCATCCTCAAAGGTGCACAGCGCCCAGGTGACCTTTCCTAAGAGTGGGAGGATTAAATAAAAACCCTTGACAAAGCTGCCTTATTGATGCAGCAGAAACCATGGAAGAAACTGTTCTGCTAGTTTTCCCTGTCCTTCCTGGATTGCCAGTTTTCATCTGTATCAAAGTCTTGAATTCTTTTATGGCCACTGGGCCTTTGAAACTGGGAATTTGAGGTCTGTAGGGCTTTGAAGCAAGAGGAGCCCTTGAAGGACATCTAAAGTAGCGGGGCACTTTCTTGTTCCCAGAAGTGATAGAGAAACAGTGGTGAATTTGCATGGGTACAGGGCAAATCTGCAAAGAAGAGCAGGGCAATATTGGAGCAAACAAAAGTCCAGTGAGAAGAAATGGTTTGGCTCATGCTGTGACTCAAGCACACACTGCAGAGCAAACCTCTGCTATACCAATTGGTCCCATATGCCAGAGGACTTTGATTTGTGGCTGGGTTTAGCAGTGATCTGAGGCTTGTGTCTCTTCTATAAATCCTGCTGAAAACAGAGCTATGGTTGTGAATCAGTTACAGGCATAGTTAGTTAATTCAGTGTATATTGAAGTAACACTTTACATCTGGACGTGGCAGCCAACTTGAAATCTTCATTTAAAAAGAATAATAAAGTACCAGAGAGATTGTGTCATGATGTAGTCCACCAGCATTTTTATTCCCTTTGCAATGAGGGCCCATGTTTGCGTGATCTCCTAGTATGGAGAACATGATGGAGAAGTCATGAGTAATTGGAAACAAAATACTGTGAGTGACAGGTCTTTGACAAAGCAAAGGACAAAAGGATTACAGAAACTCCACTGTTGTGGAGTGACAGGCAAAATGTTGTTGCAGCTGAAAGCTGGGGGTGAGAAGCAGAGGGTTAGGCTAATCTGCTGTGCCAGAAAGAGACGCAAATTGGGCTTTGGGCATCTGCAAATTAACTAAGATTCCTATTGTTAACCTGGTATTGAAAGTGGGCTCGAGTCATGAAGTTGCAAAATCTGTAGTGGAAATACATGGTCTGTTTGGGAGCAGTAAGAAGTAGGAGCTGAAAAGGTTTCCACCAAGTGGGCACAACAGTGCTGGAGAAAGATCAGTGGTGAATAAAGAAAGTAAGACCGAGTGAACAATCAGTCCCGCTGGATCCAGAAGAGCCCAGAGATCAGTGGGGACACTTGCTCAAATTACAACCACAGTCAAAACCAAACTGTGACATTAGCTTGCATAACAATCAAGACTGCTAAGAAATTAAGTAACTGGGAGGGTGTTACAGAGCCTTTTGGATGCAGCTGTGCCTGTAATCTCAGCTAGAACCCGGTGTGCAATTTTGGTCTCCTGAGCTCAAGAAGGACGTGGCTGAAATAGAGGGATTGGAAAAAAAGGTGACAAGAACATTCAAAAGCCTGGGAAAACTTGTGCCAGAAGAGGGACCAAAACTTTATCCTTAGAAGATAAAGAGGAGGAATGATTCAAGTATGGAGGGTACAGATTATGTTGGAGATGAGAGGTCAGAAACTTCCTTTCTTCTCATCCCGTAGTGTACGCTCACAATGGATGAAACTTCACAGTTGGTCCAAAAGATACTAATTATGACTAAATGGGGAGGTGATATTAAGAGTTCAGGCTTCATGTTGTAAAATCAACTTTGAGGCTTTGAGAGGGGGAAAGGATGGGTGACAGCCACAGCCTTATAAAAGCCTAATTCCTGACAAATGTGCCTCTTCAGATGGATTGGTACTTAGTTACTTCATGCTCCAGTTTCCAAACTATTGAATTTTTCCTGATTCATCTCTCTTCTGAAATTCTGTTTACATTCTGTGAGAGGAGATGATAATACAGAGCACTGTGCTAATTAAAAAAAAGAAGCCTTTGATAGAGATGTCAAACGCGTGTGCTGTTACAGTGTCATCCAGCTACTGCGCAACTTTAAAAGGCCTTTTCTATTATGTAGTATCTCATGATTCTGGTTTGCAATAAAAGGTGCATTCAGTGGCTTGATTAGCTGTCCTGAAGCTGTATACTCAGGTGTATACAAAACAAATGTGTATGTGTATGGGTGTTAATGTGCACACAGACACGAATTTATAGTGAAATGTGATAGGGGATTGCTCAGTAGGATGCAAATAAGAGTAACAGTTGGGTTTTAGTGGCTTTCGTGACCTCCTTCTTTCAGGGTTGACCACAGATTGCTCTTTCCTCTGCAGGTTCTGGTTCCCCTCACAGTGTCAGAAGGATGGCTGCTGCTTTGAGAGATTATTCCTAGAAGCAGAGTCATCATTTTCCTCTTCCTTTCCCTTTCCCAAATACCCTGCTGCTGCTCTGGGTCCACACGTTCCTTGTGCCACGGCAGTGCATGAGTTAAATTTTCCTAGAGGCATGATGCAGCTCTGAAGTAACGCGTCTGTTGGTGATAAACTTGCTGGCGAGCATAGAAGCTAATGCACGACCTTAAATGTTTTTGCACTTCTTGGAACACAGATATTAATCTAAACATCCATGTGCCCTTTGTATTGATTAGAAGTATATGGAGACATTGAACAGCAGATCTCAGAAACTATCTGTCATACGGAGCCTTCCCTCTCTTTAGCTTTCTCTGAACAGCTCTCAAGAAATTCAAAGAAGAGGAATGAAAATTCTGAAGCTGAGTCCTCCCTCTGACAAAGATTTTTCTTTTTTCCCCTTAAAGAACCATTAATGTCTTTTTTTAAATACAGGTATTGTTAAAGGCTCTCTGAGGCTGGTAAAGGGAGAAGTGTTTATTTTAGAATGGTGTATTTTTCCAGATAGAAATCAATTACTAAATTATTCATCTTCCCTCTTTCTCCATTTTATTGCAGCTTTCATTTCTAGGTGGCTGGAATGATTAATGGGATGTGCTGGGCTAATTCCTTGTGTTTGGGTACTCAAATGATAGAAGTAGCTTTGTGCAAAGCTTTTAGTGTGCATGCAAGATTGGAAGATATTTTGAAGGTGGGGGATTGGCCATGGCACTTCCACTTCCCTCCATTTAGCCATAAATCAATAGTGAATGGTTTTCCCACAGTAATTTTTCATACAGTTTGAATATGGGGAATGAATATCCCTGTTCTGGAGTGAAACTGATTTTTCTAGATCTTGCTGTGGACCTGATTAAGATTTATCTTGGTGACGATGTAAACCCATTACATTTTCCTCTCTCTTCTTTGCCCCACACCTACCACCTTCCTTCCTTCTTTCCTTCTTTCCTTCCTTCCTTCCTTCTTTCCTTCCTCCCTCCCTCCCTCCTTCCTTCCTTCCTTCCTTCCTTCCTTCCTTCCTTCCTTCCTTCCTTCCTTCCTTCCTTCCTTCCTTCCTTCTCCTCCCTTCCTTCTTTCCTGCCTTCTCTCATTTCCCTTCCGCCTTTTTTGCCTCCCTTCTCTCTCTCTCCCCTCCACCTCCCAACCTAAGATGCTTTAGAATGCCCACTAGAGTATGCACTAGATTATGACAGTGGCTCTTGTTCTATGAACAGTCATTTATCAGTGACAGATAGCAGGAAAGAGCAATAACCTAGATGGATATGAGATGGCTCAGATCAAATAACAGTAGGATGTGAGCAACTTCCTACAGTTCTGAACATTTTTTCCCCTTTTAATCTACTGTATTCGCCTTTAACATTGCTTGATATCAAAGTACAGTTCTGCTTAGAAAAAGAACTTTGTAGAGATGACATTGCGGAGTGTTACATTCATTTTGTCTCCTCCTCAGTTTCTGCATCAAATGCTCAGTTTGAAAGCAGAAGGATTCTTGTTTGTTTGTTTGTTTCTCTGGCAGTCCCCAGATCTGCTCTGGACTCAGAAGCTAAGGTTGAGTCATTTCTTCCCTCTCTCCCCCTCTCCTCCCATCTTTGCTGTTGACTAGAGTGAATCTGCCAGCTCTGAGTAACCTCTCTATCTGCTAACAGTGCACTTGGTACCTGCGTGGCAAACCTGATGGACTATCACAGTGGAAAGCTGCATTTATGTATTGTGCAATATTCTGCAATATTGCATTTCTGTCTTGTTGGCTGGTAGCTGTAATGTTGAGTTGCAGTTTATTAGCCCCGGAGCAGAGGGCCTTTCCTTGAGAAGTACCAGCTATGTCTCAGGGGCATTTGAGAAGTCATATGTTAATAAGCACTTATATTTTTTGTCCCATAATAAACACATATACATGCACACTCATTTGGCTGCAGTTTGCCTGAAATTAAGTTGCAGATTGTATCTGGCCCTTGGGCCAGGAATTGTTCCTGTATCGGACAGTGCCTAATCGTAGTTGAAAGAGCAAATTTTTAGAAGTCATTTTGTGAGTGACTGGGGAGACGATGAATGTAAATCCTTGCAGATTTACAAAGGCTGCAGTCAGAATACTGAGTGGAACTCAAAGCAGAACGTAGCGGTTCCTTCCTACATCACAGGCTTCAAAGATTTAGTATTCAAAAGGATGTGGAAAATTGGGTCATTCCTGTGCAGTTTAGAAAAGATCTGGGGTTACCAACTTTGTTACTTTAGCCATGCAGAAACTCTGAGTGTGGATTAGCAGGAAATCTGGACAGGATTTTCCTCTGCATTCAACATCAAAATCTAATAAATTTCATTTAACTCAGTGAGTGAAGTTCTGCCCCCATTGAAATAGATGTCAAAATTTCCATTGGCTTTTGTGGGAATAGGGTATCACCCTGTAAGTATAAAAACAAAGTAGAATCTCTAGGTCTTAAATGCAGGTATTTCTGTCAGGATATACTTATTGTAAGACTTTTTGAATATCTTACTGAAGATATTCGAAGAATAGGAAAGCAAGAAGCAATGTAGCTCTCTTACTCAGATGTAATTTTCCTGCCTTTTAAAAATGGCTAAAATTGACTTTTCAGTCATTATCGCTTCAAGTGACACCCTAAAATATACAAAGGTATCAAGGAGGAGGAGTTGATTACCATCAAATAAATACTTATTCTCTGTCCTTCCTGCAAGAAGTTTGAATCTCTGTTACTTTTCACCCCCTTTATTTCTGGTGAATAATGGAAAAGAGAGGTGCTGTAATGACTTTATAGTCCCTGAACAGTTCTCAGAGTTTATGGGATAGTATTTTACAACTGCATTCTGTAAGCAGTGGTGTCACTTGGAATGGCCATGAAATACTTTAATAAAAGATTTCAAAAAGACAATGTTTTGGCATAGGTTTCTGCAGGGAGACAAAAATGACTTTGGGCTGGTTTTGATCATGTCTTATGCCAGAGGTGTCCCCAGCCAAACCTGCCTGGTTTTGTAGGCTGATGCTTCTGTTTCATCAGATGAGAATTAGTAGATGTGAAAACTGTCAACGTGAAAGTTTAGTTAGCCCATGCCTGTCTCTAGCACTAGGAAATGGATGTCTTGGTGAGATTTTATATATATATAAAAAAATATATATTATATATATAAGAACAAGGTATCAGCCTTGGTTGATACCTTGTTCTTTTACTTTCCTAGGCTTGGGAACTTCCTAAGCCAGAGGGTACAATAATAGAGTAGCAGTGGAAAAAAATAATGAATGCAACATCTGGTTTCTCTTCCTCCATGACAAGGCTCTGAAAGAAGCCTTCCTTTATCCATTTTTTCACAACGCCTGTGTCTCAGCAACTACCCTGCTGGTAAATCTGACAGTATTTTTACATGAAGCATGAAAGTAGTTAATATGTAAGTTACATGCAAGAAAATCTGACTGGGAGGAGGCAGATAGTGAAAGAGGGCGTAGGAAAAGGATGTATTTGTATGTGAAGGAAAAAGATGCAAGTTACGTGCAAGAAAATCTGACTGGGAAGGAAAAGCAGACAGTGAAAGAAGGTATAAAAAAGGGATGTGTGACTTTTTACTGTAGTTTATTCTTGATTATTCTTTCAGCTACTTCCCTCTTCCAGCATCTCAACATGTAAGGTGAATCTATTTTACCCTGCATGAATGCGTACTAAGTTTGGTGTTCATTTCTTTTCTGTATGCACCTGTTTCTTCAAACAACCCCAGGCCAACATTTTTTGCTAGTGTAGAATTTGCCCAAGAAAATAAAGTAAGCTTTGGCAAGGCGATAACAAAAAATAATCTACTGGTATAATAGCAACGTAGGTTTAAAGGCATAAATTGATGGTTCACATAAAGATTATAAGACATTTTGGTTGCAGGCTGTTAAGCATGCTACCAGTATATTACAGCAGTCTAGTTTGCAGTTGTCAGCATTCCAGAGTTTCACCCACTAAGTCATTAATTTGTTCTCATGTCTGGAAGATTTAGCATGCCATTATAGTTTTTTTGCATACTAATTCTTAGTATGTTTAAAAAAAAATGTAGCTGAAATGCTTTTTGTTAATAGAGCCCCAAATACCTGAGATTCCATTTCCTCTGTTGAATGCTAGAATCAATTATAATATTGTTTGTATGTTCAGCTGGCTGGAAAGGAAAAATCGCATCCAGATTTGAAAGCCTGATGAAAAATCAGACTGAAAAATAGCATACGTTGAAAAACAGTCACCTCATTTTCTATGCATGTCTGAAACGGAACATGAAACAAAGTCTTGCTGATTGTCGTGTGGAAAGATGGACTCTGCCATATTATCTCACAAAGTATATTTTCCAGTTTCTAAGAAGAACAGATTAAGACATTTGAACACCTCAGCTAGACTTCTTAGAGGTTGACTTGAAGTCACTGAACATACGGTGTTTCAGATAAACAGAGAGCCACTAAGAAGCTATTTGAAATCTTTTGGAATATATATGCCAATCAAATTCCCACTGGAATCTGACACTATGGCATGGAGCTCAGATCGTGTAACAGCTGCTTAACCAAGTCTAAAAAAAGAAGCAACTAACCCTAGCTGAGTTTCTGAGGTCTGTCTACAGTTAAGGAATTAAAGAGGTAAATTCATTACACTTACTATAGAAGCCTGTGTTGGAATTAAATGAATCTTCATCTGTCTGTGTCCTCACTGCTTTTAATGGGAATTAGCTGGCTAGCCTAGGATACATGCCCTAACTCTGAAATAAAGTAAGTTGGGTGAGATAAATCCTGTCCCAAACATATTACTTTTGTGTAGTGTGGTCCGGTTGGAGTTGTAGTCAAACAGACCAGTATTTGGTTTGAATGGCAATTGCTACCCAGTGTAAACTGCATAGAAAAGTGTTGAGGACGAGGACTGCCCAAAATACAGGTCAGGGAATGGATTCTGATGTTCTTTTCAGGGAGCTGTGGGATTGCAGCAACTGAAAACTGCTGGAGAAGTTTGCATGGTTACAGCTGCCAGATAGCTATTAAGCTTAGCAACACATGCTGTTTGCTGTTGAGACTGAAGCATACGAGTTGAGCACACCCTGTTCTAGAGGGAAGTTCATGGGCTGGCTGTATTGCTTTGTTAAAAAAATATCCCAAGATGAAGGAAATACCCAGAGTTTGCACTCTCTCCTTGGCGGCTGTCACTAAGGCAAGGGTTTGAGGGACTGGGATTTCACTTGGAACAGTGCGAGGGCAGGCTGATCTTTGCTCTAAGACTTGTTGGCAGCAGTGACTAGTGCTAGTCCTAGTGAAGCGGTGGTCTCATAAACGTAAGTAGCAGCAGGTTTAGGCCTGTATTGAGGTCTGCTGTTGGCAGAAATCAAGATGACAGTGATGGATGTTCTGATTGTCCAAGTGTTCAAAAAGACAGAATTTGGGGAGGAGCAAAGCTGAAATATGCTGAACAAACAGAAATCAGCATTATTTAGCTGCTGCTCAGAGATGAGTTAGGTATCAATGGCCTCTGGTCAATGGTTGCTGTATATAAGTCACCTAATTTCTGCAACTAATATGAAGGTCTGCAGTGTATCTATAGAATGCTTACCTGTGATCATGATGCATGATGGATCATCAGAATCTTATGGTATGCCATTTAATGGGTTTTATGTGTTTTGGTTTTCTTTTTTTGCTGTGTCTGCCACCAGACACATCCTTTAAGCTGAGAGGAAGGTAATATGTTCGTAAGTTCATAAGGACTTTCTAGTCTTCAGGATTAGATGCATATTACCTCTTGGGAAAGGATTTATGGGAGAGAAAGAATCTGGGGGAAAAATAGTTGGTATGCCTCAGATTACGGAGAGTATCTAACAAGTCTTTCCATTACATATGTAATGTAAAATACTTTTTGTCCTTTTTATTTATCATCTTCCCTGAAAACACAATAATCCAATCAGCACTAAAGGATTTTTGATGTCATTGGTTTGGCAAGCTAAGACACAGCCTAATTTCATGTTTCTATCTGGGATGACTTAGAAAATGGCGAAGAGCCAACCTCAGAAGTAACCAATCTTGGCCAGTATGTTAGGCCCTCTCAATTGGACTTTGGACTAGAATACAGCAGAGATTACTTTAGTGTTGCTGATGGATGATTTCTTACTCATAGCTCATAGACAGATTTATTTCTGTCCTGTCTAGAATATTTGACATTGTGAATAACGCATTGCAGCTGAGACGCCTTGAAAATCTTGCAGAGATGTAAGCGAATGATATGGATTCAATCCAGCTTCGGTAACTGAACTGTAATGCATAGCTGCAACTCTTCCCCCACTATTCTTCTTTGTAAAAAAACCTACAAAATGCTATCCTCTCTCCTGTCTTGGTATAAGCACTATGAGAAAATTAACTGTATCTTAGCATGCATAAGCATCTGTCCTTTGCATCCAACTCAGAAAATACAAAGCTCCTGACTATTCCTGTAATTAAGTTGAAAACAAAAATGCTTCACTGAAAAATTTCATGCTAAAAGCAGACTCTAGCAAAAGGAAAGGAGCAGAGCGGGTAAGCTAACCTTTTGAAGACTAGATGGTACGGAACATCATCAGTTGCCCATGAAACTGTTCCAGATATCACATCCTCTTCAAGTGGGACCTTCACTTTTTTTTTTTCCCCTTACATCATAGGTAATCATTTGGTGATGACACAGAATGTTTCTTCCCTCTTCTTTTACAGATAATATTTTGGTAGCATTCCAACAGATGTTTAGCTCAGGTTATATTCTGTTTTCAAATTGAAAACCTGAATTCCAGGATGCCAAACTGCCTGTTAAGTTTCTGCATAAAAGTTGGCCATCAGTATTATGCTCTGCTTACCTTCTTGGCTTCTATTAAATATGGCATTAGGTGGTGAGTCAAGCTTAGTAGTGCTGATGGTGAAGAATCTAACTTTCTTTTTGTTACTAAGCCTACCGTGGCATCAAGCATTCATCCATGGGGAGAAACCAATTTGGAGACAAAATATTCTGATGTCCAGTTCTGAGTTTTGGCTATTAGAGATAAGGTTTACTGTAAATCATCTTGAAACTGCTTTGAATAATCCACCTATTCTTAATGATAATTCCCCTGCTAAGAGGCAATAGTTGTTATTAGCTGAGAAGCAGAGGAAAAACGATACTTGTGGAACTGCAATTGTAGGCTGATACGCACATTTCTGGGACACTTGATAAACATTACTCCTGCAAATATATTGGAAAGACTCTAGGTGGTATCACTTTGTTACTCAACATGGTTTTTGTAAAGGTAAAGGTAAAGGCAAAGGCAAAGGGTTTTGTCCTGTTCTCATCTTCCTCTTTCAGAAGTAGCTGCTTAGCAGTGTTACATACTGGCTTCAGAACAGATGTATGTAACAGTATCTGGATAGGTCAGAAGAAAATGTAGGTAACAGTATCTGGATGGGGTAAAATCCCCCAAACAGAGGCATAATTTCTGTTGACTTCACCACAATTAAGAGTGCACATGAAATCACAGCTTTACTCTATAGATCACTGCTTTTTCATTCCTTCATAATATTTCAGAAGGGGGTTGGAACTAGATGATCTTAAGGTCCTTTCCAGCCCTAACTATTCTATGATTCTATGATTCAATGATCTAGTTCCAACCCCCCTGCCATAAACAGGGACACCTCACACTAAACCATGGCACCCAAGGCGTCATCCAACCTGGCCTTGAACACTGC
>NDXB01020447.1:26219-39266 GCA_002631895.1 Agapornis roseicollis | reverse complement strand
AATTTTTTATTGTAATTTAAATGGATTGTGTTTTTTTTTTTTTTTTTTCCATTATAAAGAACAATATACATAGAAATCTTTCAGAGAATATAAGAAGCAACAACTAATACAGGAATAACAAAAATAGTAATCAAGAGTCATATTTGACTAAAAATGCATTTCTTTATAAGTAAAATGAGAGAAACAGAGCATTCTAAATGAAATGGCTTAAACACACAGAGGAACCATGCTCATATTACACCTATTTTTTTAGTGTTGCTGTTTAACAATCACAGATGTATCAAATAGAACTTACACCTAACATGTTTAATTAAAATACGTGCACACACATGTGTGCACACATTTACACACATGCATATGCGCAAACACACACAGAGGAAAAATAAGCAAGGAAATTCTTTCCGATAGCCAGTTTCAAGAATACAACTGTTCTCCTGTGCTAGAAGCTGTTGCCAGCCAAATAAAATATCACTGTTCCACTAGGAAATGGTTAGCCAAACAGAAAATGCAATGAATCTGCAGCTGATGAATATAAGGATTTCTCCATAAAATCCCCTGTGTCAGAAATTATTATAGAGGCTTTCTGTAGTTTAGGACATTCCCAAGACTGGTTACTCAGTGTTATGTAAATGACAAATGGTTAGAAAAAAATAACTTGGAACAGATGAATCAGGCATTTGGTTCGTAGGAAAAGGGATCAATATAGTTTTGACTAGAGGCTTGAAGTAACTTCTTGTGTTAAAAATAACAACACTACAGTAACCTTCCTATGGCTTTCATTATATCAATTTACAGACATTAAAATATGTTTTAGCAAATGTAATGAGTTAAAAGGTGTTTGCTTGCAAAATGGAAGGTCTAAGTTTCACTAATTTTTCACTTTTTACAAAGCATTAGTTAGTATATTGATAACAGAATGATTACCTTGTCTTACCATCATTTTCATTCCTCTAGTATGAATGACTGGGGAAACTAGAATGATGCATATTAATACTGATTCAGCAACTTGACAGTGCTTAGTGGGAGATAACTTTAGGATTTTTCATGCTATACTTTAAAAAGGCTACAAAAGACTGAATTTACAGCCTCTACACAGATGCATGTAAGGAAGATTGAAAGAAGGTTTTTCTGTTAACCACCCACACTCCACGCAAGAACAAAATGTAAGAAGTTCCCAAAGAGCTGATGAGAAGCAAAAGGAGCACAGATCACCAGGGAGTAGTGTGGGAAATACAGTTCGTTTCATGTTGAGAATTAAAGGGAAGGAGAGATATTTTTGACGTAAATCAGTCAACTGCAATGTCTCACAACTGTGGGGAGATGGAGTAGTGAATATAGCTAAACGCTCATAGAGGAAGTGAAAAGCTCTGTGTATAGTGACTCCTGTCCAGTCACCGAAATCTCAAGTGCCTGATCTGACCTGTGGTTCTCAGTTTTGTTCAAATGAATGGGAGTGAAGTCACTGGGAACCCAAATAAAAAAAGAATTAAACTATAATAAGACTTTAAATTTGACTTTAGAATAGGCAATCCTCCAAGATTCTTTCTCATTTACCTAAGTTATATTTTCTGTTTGTGCATGTATGAATAGCCCACTCACCAGTGGAACATCTACATTTTGTTTTCAGATGTTCTGCATGTCTGAGCAGGCTCTTTTCTCAATAACCCATATGCTACTTTTAACCCCTCTATGTCTCTAGCCTCTTTATAGGAAGTTAGCTACAGTTAATCCATTTGTATAATATGCCTTTAATATAAGAGGGAGAAGACAGCATATGGTTTTCCAAACGTGGTCTCACTAGTTTCTTACCTACTGCTAGGATATTTTCTCTGACTTGTGTTCAATGCCTCCATTTTTACATGCCTCGGTTTTGTTTGCTTTTCCTTTATTTTTCTTTTATCTTTTTCTTTTTCCTTTTTCTTTTTTTTTTTTTCTTTCTCTTTTCGGCTGCTGTTAAGCACCAGGCCAGCACTACTTTTGAGTCTTATTCACCACCCTGCCCCTCCATCCNCTTTTCCTTTTTTTTTCTTTTTTCTTTTTCTTTTTCCTTTTTCTTTTTTTTTTTTTCTTTCTCTTTTCGGCTGCTGTTAAGCACCAGGCCAGCACTACTTTTGAGTCTTATTCACCACCCTGCCCCTCCATCCCACTTCCCCTACTCCCATTCTGAAGCACTGAATGTATGGTCACAGACAAAGTGTGGTGTTTTGGGTTCAGCATAATTCAAACACTATTTTGTTCTTCTGACTGCAAGTTTGCTGTGGTATGGATCAGATTATCACCAGAGCTGAGTGAACCAATTTGGATTAAATTAAGAGAACCATTCCTTGCCTCACAAAGATCTTTGTTTGAAGTTTGAAAATGTCAGCTTAATTTTTATTCACCTGCTGCTCACTTCCTGGTTTTGGTCAGGACTGGAATGCTACAATATTAGGAGAAATTATGCTCCTTTGATATTTTCAGATGAAATGGAAAGAGGAAATTGGAGATGAAGGATGGTTTTGTGGTTAGAGGAACTGAACAAGGGCTCTTGAGATAAAGATTTAATACCAGGCTGTGCCACAGGCTACCTTTATGATTCCAGTCAACTGACAGAAACAGAGAAATTGCCTGACTGGATCAGACCAGTGGTCCATCTAATCATTTATCACCTCTCTGTATCTCCTTGTGTCAGCTTCACAGAACAATGCAGCAGCCTCTGAAAAATGCAGGTATAACATGCCTACAAGGAAAGTTCATCCCAGCACCTCATGCTCTGTAACTTTCTATCCCCTTCTGTAATTCCTAGCTGTTTCTAAATCACAACATTTTGCTTGTATTTTCAACTGCTACTGAGCACTGTGCAGAGATCTTCATTGAGCTGTCAAGTCTTTTTTTCTGAGTTGTTACAGCTGTTTTCTCTTGTTCTGCCCCCATGATCAATGGGGGCTTTCTTGACACTGTCATCTTGTCTGGTCAATGCCCAGAACTGGATGCCTTATAATTTCCCAGAACTCAGCAACTGCATGACTCAGAGCATGTGGTTATAATTGTGGCACAGTCCTTTTTCTTTCTACGCTAGTTACAGTGCTTGAGCACGAATGATGTGTGCAAATGCTGCCTGGGATTTGAAAGGAACACTCCAACACCATTCTTTTCTTCAAACAATAAGTACTACTGTGATCGAGGTATTGTTCTCCAGCCTTTTAGACCATGGCCATTATTATCCAGGTTGTTATAAATGAAAGGTTATTATAGCTCCCTAATAAGTCCTGGAAAAGTGTCCGGCTGCTACAAAACATAGCTGTTAGAGTTCACATACTCACATAAGCAGACTTTTCTCCTTGATCTTGTTCCCAAAACCTCTGTTGATAAACAAAGAAAGACCCCAGATGAGGAGCAAGGACCCCATACCTCACTGCTGGTAAAGTGTCATACATCATAAAGAGAAACCCCTGCTAAATTTACAATGCTATGAAGACTTCTGTTCTGTGCCACCTAAGCTTTGCTGTCCTGTGGCAACATGATCTGTGTTGGAGGACCACTGCCACAAATATAACTATAAAGATACAGCCATATGGTCACTCTCATTATTTTCTATGTGAGCCACATTTGTTCTGACATTTTGGACCACATTTTGATGCTATTTCTCATGCTGAATAGTTTCCTGTGCAGACATTATCACTGAACTAAGGAATTGGGTGCTCTTCATTGTGTCAAAAAATATCAGATCCTATACTTTTCCTTCTACATTAAGTCATCTTCCATCACTTTTAACCTACCTTTATACTGGTAATTGTGGCTTGGGAACTTGGTCATGGTTTGTCATTGGTATTGCTGTTATTTATAAAGGGTGTAGGGATGAAAGAAACAACTCTAGGAACAGCTATTCCCCTGTCCAAATGTAATGGTAGAAAACAAGCTTGGTCCTATGAAGAGATGAGTCAGAGCTTTATCAATTACATTAGATCATTACTGCTGCATGCTTATTATCTTGGGCAGCATTTAAACTGCTCAAAGCATGCTTCTATCTGGCTTGCATGATCAGACTCTTTTTCCATGTAGCGTGTGTAAGCGGATTGGGCTTAAAACCAACATTAAGATGGAATGTGGTTGAGAAGTGCAAACAGATCTAGAAACACAAAACTGCTTTCAACCCCGTAACAGATGTATCCAAAGAAATCTTAGACCAAGACAGAGAAAGTGAAAAGTTATTTTGCCTGCTCTGGGTAACAGTGGCACAGGATCAGGAAGTCATAACTAGCTTCATCCTGGCCATACATGGCTCGAAGGGTAGAACTGAAAACCTGTGTTATGCTCTTCTTTGGGCAGTACCCACAAGTAGATACTTTCCAGTTTCCCAGAACTCAGCAATTCTATGACTCACGGCATACCGTTATAATTGTTTCTGTCAAGCCTCTCAGTCTTTTTGATTTCTACAAAGTCCTGGAGGCCAGCTGATCTGTCCATATAGTGTATGAAATCTGAAAGAAACATTGCAATAGGATGTTAAAAAGCAGAGATTCCCTTTTTGTCTTAGAAAGTCACATTGGGCATAGATACAATCTAAGCAGAAATGGTTGCCATTAGTAATATCCTGCTGACATGTTGTGATTGTAAGGAAGCATGAAAATTAACATTGCTGTAATTGTATTGATAAAGGTGAGCAGTCATGTACCATTTGGGGTCACATGAAAGTGCCCCAGCTGCTACAGAACAGGTGATGAAGCTGGAATTTAGCACACACTGAATGACAGAGCAGCAACAGAATACCTTGCAGTGCTGTCAAGGACTTCTGTCAAGACTCCTAGCAAACACTAAAGGTTCAAGGATCACGAGATCCAAACCCACTTTATCCAGTGTATGCAAAAGTTAGTTTTATTCCATATTCTACAATTTAAAAACCTAATATAAACTCATGCTGTACATGCTCTCTGTCTTCCCCATCTATCAGTTTTCCTACTCAGTAATTATTTGTGCTATTACAGCTTTACCTCTGCTCTTTTTCAAGTTCCTAAGGATTTATTTTTTTTCCATCCATGCCTCTAGAGCTGATGAAGCATAAGCTGCTGCAGGGATTCATTGTTTCTTTTTAGGGTCTCTTCATGCATCTCATCTTTCAGGAAGATTAGCAGAAGACCTCTCCTTTCTTGATCAAAATAAAGTACTGTATCCTGAGATGCTACACTAATTTCATTCTTCTCCTAGTCTTCCTTGTTTCTTCCTTCTTTTGGTAATAACATCAGTTACCTAAAGGAAAGAGAGATGGGGGAACCCTTCCAGTTTCTTTGAGCATCATAACTTTGATTTCTTTGCTGTTGGAGCAGGAGGAAGTGCATGGGAGCAGGGGAAAGCTGATGATCAGGCAGAGGCAGAATTTGTGAGGATGTAAGGGCTTTTCAAATCATCCACAAGTTAGAACTCACACAGGAAAAAAAATCACCCACAAAAGTATGGCAAGGAGACTGAGAGCTGGGAAACTCCAGGCAGTTCTAGAGCATAAAGAACACATAATCTGAGAGCAAACAAAGTCCCATGTACATTCTGTCAATTCCTTTTAAAAACCAAAAATAATCCAGGGTAGACAGCTAACTAATCAGTACCACTGCCCATCAAATATCTCCAAAAAAGCAGTAAACACCAGCTGTAGCTCAGTTAAAATCGACAGCTCACCAAGAGGAAACTTTAACTCAGAGCTATATTTCTAGTCAGGGCTCTTTAAATTATTTTAAAGTCCTTTTTTATTTTAGAAATCAAAATGATAACTAACACATAGAATAGTGGGAAAGAAATGAGTACAATACAAAGAATAATCTAGTATTCTTTACTATTGAACTCAATAGTTCAAAGATAAGTAATCCTTTCACAGCTCCAAAACCACTCTGTGTGCATAAAAGACCTTTAAAAAGGGGTGCAAAGAAACAATTTGGATGCACTTTAGCTTTCAAAGAAAGAACCCCTGAGACCAGGAAAGCCCCCATGAACCACAAAGACTTTTATTTTTCTTGTACTGTTGTTTTCTATGAACGAATGAAAGAATGAACATTTCTTTTCATTCTCTGTCATAGAAACTTAGGTCTTATACCTTAACCTTTCCAACTGCCATCTTGTATACCCTACAACTGTTGTCTTCTCTTCTTTTTTCTCTAGCTGCCTGTCTGAAACTATAAAGGGTGACCTTGTTTTCCTTGTGCCTAGGAATATAGCTTATGGTCCCGTTGTGCTTTACCTACTCCTCTTCATTTTCTCATATGGCTTTTCTGACACTAGAAAACCCTTCCATCAAAAAGTCAACCAGATGGGTAGCTAACTATATGCTGGGGGAGAATGTGAAGGTTCTGAAATTTCACATGTCTGAATGAGTTAAAAGAACTATCAGATCCTTCTGCCTTGCATCAGAATACAGAAGCAGATGCTGAAATGTTAGTAATTGAACAGCTTTTTAAAGACAGGCAAAAAAAAAAAAAATCAGTGGAATGAGTTAATTAGATAATGAAGGGGATAGATTTAGTAATTAATTCAGGTTACATAAAGCTTTTGAGAATACTGTGCAGAAAACTCATTGAGAAGGGTCCATTAGGGGCTTGGATGTTCTCCCCCTCCTTCTTCTGACATTTCTGCCTCCTTAATGTGAAATCGTTTCTGAAAAAATGCTCCCAAAATTTTTGATAGAACTCAATATGTAGTCATCAGTGAGTACAGAGATTTTTTTCGTGCTTCTGAACAAATGTTTAAGCCATTTGCTTTGGCAAGAAGGGTAAAAGATCTTGTATTAGATATGTGCAGATTAAACTTCTTGATAAGAATTCTGCTGTGGGAATACACCTGGAGATCAGTGACAGAAAAAAGGACATACTCATGTTGCAGATGAAGGGGGTGCGCAAACTGTACATGTATGTACACATGCTAGGGAAAACGAGGTAGTTTTTAATCTCACATAACACTTTCATTTAATCTGCTGTTATATTGTATCTATTTTATCTTCCATAGTATGGTCTGGATTGCTTATAATCGAGATTCACAACTTTCATTGATTAGACTTGGATCTGCACCAAGATACTGGAGTCTGAATACTCGTCAAAATGCCACCATCACACACGCAAACTTCCCAGGAGGTGATCTCCCATAATCTTTGGAGCTACAGTTCACCTTAGTAGGTCCATAACCTCACATGACATCTACCACTGCTTCAGAGAGGTAGGGCTGAATAGACTGAAAATTCACCCATCTGGAGGTTACTAGGAATCATGAAAGGATTCATGATTGAGTGGGAAGCCTGTCATGTCAGCCCCAAACACTAGAGGTTAAACTGACAAAAGGGTTTAGACAGGATTTAGATGCTTTAGAGTAACTTTAGGCATTCATACAGGTATAGTTCCCTGGCTTTTAAGGTGCCTGAAATCTCCAGGTGTCAATGTCTTCACTAAGTCAATTCTGGAGCATGCTAAAGACTGAATTGCTACTGTATTAACAGCACTGGAGATGCAGGCAGGTACTTCATGCCTGCCTCAAATGTGATGCTTAGTCTTATCAAAACAGGCACGTTAGAGAAGAGTCTACACAGAACCAGCTACAGAAATCAGGAGCTAGCTGCCTCTGCAGATCAGGATGGTCACTCAGAGCACTTGATGCTCATTCAGTTCTCCCTCAGTTCAGTTTCTTGTGCCTATCAGAGAGGTCCTTTCATTAGGAACTTGTGAAATACCATGCAGTACTTAGTACCATCACAGTCTCATATGTTGTAGCTGTTCTAAGAATATTTAAGTATTCCCTGGACCAAACAGAAAACCAGTGATGCTGTAGCACAGTAGCTGGAGCATTCATGTACGTAGGGGCTGAACATGTCTCTTCCTCTCACGAGAGTGACTTAATCATCAGAAGAGAGTTTGAATTCTTCTTTTTATAGAATTTGGCTATTCCATGAAAAGTGGAACTCCAGTATGAGGGACTGGGAGAGCAAATCCATGAACACTGATCTGACATGCTCAGGGTCCTGACTGGAAGATGAAACCACTAGCCTGAGCAAAAAAGAACAGGAGTGGCACAATCATCAAATCATTTGGTGAAGGAAACATTACCTGTGGATGGGGTTCCAGAGTATGCTGCTTCACTGTAAGTGTGCACCACCCTCTAACAGAGACATTGATTTTATACTCCCCAACACAGCATAGGCAGATGTTTTTAAATGCATACCTCTTCTACTGACCAGCCTAGGCAATTCCCTGACAAGCACATTTGCCTTGTAAATCACACATGTAGAAACCAACTTACTTCTACAAAAGCTGTATGGCACATTTACTGTTACTTTGGAAGCATACTAAGGTAGAGAATATACTCCAAAAAAGAGAGACAAATATCTGAAACCAGCTGATTACAAAGTGTGTTTCATTACACATGTCCCTGAACACTAGTATGTATTAAAAAGGTGAGCACTGACTATGGAGTCAAATGTAGAAATGCATTTGATGCATACACATAAAATCCTCTAAAATCAGTTATATACCTTCTTATGTGAGTAAAAGAAGAATAACATTATATTAAATAAAACATGACTGCCAGGACATTTGAGATAATTTTATACCTTTGTATGAGTCATCTGCAGGTGTCAGCTATCACAAAGTACTGGTAAAAGCACCTTCACTTGTAAAGCATGTACCATAAAGTTAAGTAATATATTTGTGTGGAAACAACTGGTTAAGAAACAAATTATGTCTTGTGTAATAAATCAGTTCTTCAAAATCACATTGTTTTTTATGAATCTCAAAGCAGGAGCTTTAAAATTCAGATCCCACATGGATGCCAAGAAACCAAAGCAAGCCATTCTTCATAGGATTTCACTGTGATAATGACCACAGCAGTGGCAGCAAAACTATTACAGATGAGCTGAACCGAATGTGATATGAGTTAAATATCTAAAGTACAATTCATCAGCCGTGCATACATAAGTAGGGATAGACAAAGAGGAGTAAAAAATATATACTTCCTTCTAGCAATACATTTAGTAACTTTCCATAACCCATTTCATTTTTCCACTGATTTTTTGAGCCAAAGATTCAAGACTTAGTTGAAACTGAAGATAATGTTAACACTTTGTCAAGCATTTGAATCACTTCCAGCATATTGTAGTATAATCCGCTGTCCACAAACATCCCCTTCATTATTGCCTAATTACATGCAAATTTCATAAAATGAATGAGTTTTAAGTACTTGTCAATCTGTCATCCTAGGAACCACTGAAACATTTTGACTGCTAGATAAATAATCAGCAATAATCACACTATGCAAATTTGATATTTTCTGTACAATTATCTGAAACCATAAATAACTGGACACAAAGACATTTGGCATTCTCTCAGAAAGACTTGACCTACAGGCTTTTTTATTCCCAACAAACATGCCAGCAGAATTTTTAAATTTCTTCCTAGCTAAATGTGACCAGAAGAAAAAAATCATAGCTATTTAGTGTATTAATATTCTGTTTCAACCTGGACAAGATTTTTTAATTCTGTTTTACTATAAAAAAAGTAAAAATGTTTATGACATTTGTTTTCCTCAATTCAACTTCCTACCAAAATTTTATTTCTTTTGTTCCTTGTTTTTCATCTGTAATTATCAAGTTGTATTTTGGTTTTTGCTTAATTTTTTTTCTCCCCCATGTAGATTTCTATAGTGTTTCCTACCATGATTCATTTCTACACTTCTAATGGACTGCAGGCGCTTCAGCAGAAACAATACCAGGAGGCTAATTATCAGGATTACAGACAAGCTCAGAAATACAAAAACAGTGAATGCAGGTGAACATGTGGACATCACAACTACTTTTATTTCCTGTTTACTCTGTAGGATTGCATTTGGTGTCTGTGTGCATATATATGCATATGCATCTTTCTCTGTGTATTTTATGAATGTGTTTTGAATCCTTAAATGTTGGCTCAGAATCTGATGTTTTTCTATAAACTGTAATAAAGCTCTTGAAAACATAAACAAGTAAGAAAGTATTTTTTTTTCATTTTTCTAACTTCAAGTTTTCTCTGAGATAAATAATTCCACTCATGTTAACCACTAAAACAGCACAAAAGCTACATAGTAGCCAAATATCACAAAATCTATTTTAAGATTAGCTCTTTTTTTTTTTTTTTGTTAGTTTATAAATAAATGAATATTAATTACAGTTGCACCATTTTTGCCTTGATCTGGCTGCCACTAAAGTGTCAGGAATTGGCATGTTGGTATTAACACAGTTATTATATAGAGATCAAATTCATCTTTTCATTCTTTAGTCTTTCCACAGTTAAGACAATTGTTTATACAGAATCATTTATTTGATCAATTTCACCAGTTCTGAGATTTTGAACTGTCTTTGGATAACAGTTTCAATAACACACAAACATTAAAAAGAAAAATTAAATTAAGAAATTAAATGAGAGATGTTTGTCAAAACTAATATCAAAATAGATTAAAAAAATGGTAACAGGATTTTTATTTTTTTTTAATTGGAATGTGCAGTACAAACTAGAGGTGCATATCCATGCTACTTATCATCAGACCCACTGCAGCATAACAAAAGCTATGGAAATTTCAAGTTATCAGTATATTCAATGAATATCTCTTTACTGCAGAAATATGAGAATTATTTAAAAAAATGAATAAATGTGGGAATGTCACAATTTTTTCATGAATCATTTGTGATCTTGAAAAAAATTAATGGAATTACTCAGATAAATGATGCTTTTTGAACAATTTACATGCCTACAGAAAAGCTTGCCAATGTGTTAAAAGGTTAACAGCTTATTTTCCAATACTTGCTTATATATTTAAAAAGTGTTGTTGTGCTTATTTATTTGTCATAGGTAAGAAATCAACAGAAAGAGTAACTGAATGCAATACAACCAACTTTTTCTGGGCAGGTTAACAGTTAGGAGGTGACAAGGTAATGACCATCTTTATTTATACTCCACACCAAGCTCTGGCAAATAGGTGACAGCTATGTAACACAAAGCCTGATGCACTTTCAGTATACTTACAGGTTCAAAATTATGTCTGTGAAACCCTTTTTCATATCAGGGATCTTAATGGAATTACTTTCTATCATCTTAGCTATTCAGTATTCAAATATTTGAATTCAACAGAGGCATGTTGAAATGTGCATTTTCAAATTGTTTCAGGACTTGCAGAAGCAGCAACAAGCCCAGCCAATAAATGTGTACCTGCTGGAAAAGAAAAAAGAAAATGTGTCTCAGGCTTTCCTTTCCCAAAGACTGACAACATAAGTAGGAACCACAATAACATGTGTGTGGTGGTTACTTAAAGCCTGTACAGGCCAGTGTTCCACACAAAACCATTTAAATTGTGATTGCTCTGGAATCTCCAGTAGCAAAATATATTAGGATTCTGGATCCAATATATTTTTATAAATAAAGTCTCTTGTGTCTTTTACACATTCATTTTCTTCATTTCCTTGAACATACATATTTGTATGCTTAAAATAAAGGTGAATATTTCAAAAATAGTTTACAAACTGCTGAAACTATTGCTACTAGCTGAGCAGAAGGATGGCATCATGTGAAGAGAGGGGAAAATGCACAGATAAAGACTGATGAATTAATTTTTTTCCATAGTACAAAAATACCAGGAAAGGACATTCTCCTTTAAACATTTTTTCACTGAGAAGTGACATGCTATTTTTTTATAAGAACAACAGCTTGTTTTGGGAGAAGAATTAACAATGGCTACTTCTTCACAAAGTAAATACAAGGTCTTATCTGGAGCAATAACTCTCATTGGTGATGTAACAGAACTTACCAATGAAGAATTTCTGCTTTCATTTGCTGCCACAAATTCAAAAACTAAGTGCAAAACTGATGGAGAGTTAATTATATATGAATGTAGAAATTATGCCATCTCCACATTCCATACCCAAGTACATTTTCCAGTACTCATTCAATGTCACATATATTAATTCGAACATCCATTCATCCTCCTTCTTTGCTTCCTTGATTGCTTCTTTGCTTCCTTGCCTCCTTGTTTGCTTCTGTTCGTCCATCCATCCATCCATCCATCCATCCACTGCTGTTATTGAGCTGCACTTAGAACCCCAATGATGGGGTAAGAAGAAGCAGTTAGAGAATAAAGCAGTTAAAAAGTGACATTATCAGTACCAATTTGACTTTTCTGACTAACAGAGCACTAAGTGAATGTAGTTCACAAGGCTAAATTTGATTCTGTTTACTGAGACTCTGTAAAGGATTTTGAAATTCAGTATTCCAAACTTTGGAGAGAAGGAGATGGGGGAAAAAAAATAAAAGCCAAACAAAACACCTGAAAAAGTTCCTGAAATTTAATTTTTGAAAATTAATTTTTTTCAGATTAAGCAGGTAAAGTAGCCTCTTTTGCCAGACAGAATCTTGACATCCCTTGCACTATAATCTAAGCATACTTGTCCACTAGTTGCAAAAATATCTTCTACCTTTATGACAGCTTTGTCTGATCAGTACTGCCTAATGCCACTGAGTGGAGATATGTTGGTCTTGACTTTCATCCAAATAGAAGATATTGTTGACTGCTGTATTGGTGGCTGTACTGATCCTTTCCAAACTGTGTACAGATCCTGTTTCTACAAGACAAATGTTAGAGATTGGATTTTAAGGTGGTTCCTATGCAAACCCTGAAAAACTCCAGAAATCAGTGCATGTCTTCAGATTTGTATATGTTTTTAATATAGCCCTTACTGGAACAATTAACCTTAGCACACATCACCTCTTCAGCATATGAATTCCTCATAGCTTTTTTGGGAAATACTTGCTTGTACACATGTAAGTAGATATTTAAGCAGCTCTTCTGAATCACATTCGACTGCTAAGAAGCTTCAAGGGAAACTTTTTATTGAAAAGGAATCACATAAAATTCTAAGAAATGTGCCATACATGCAGAAAAAGTACGAAGGAAAAAAAAAAAAGGAAATATAAGTCATTTTCCCACAGAATTAACAGAGCTTATGCTCAAACTAGAGTATTAAGTTTTCTTCTCTTCTTCCTAAAATATGCACTGTTTTTTTTTTTTTTTTTTTTTTAC